>PVJX010003337.1:7276-56396 GCA_004027295.1 Dolichotis patagonum
CCATTACACCACAATTGAGTAAAAAAAAAAAAAAAAAAGAAAGAAAAGAATAAAAGATGTTAACAAAAACAACAGATAACCTCACAGTTAAGGAGCTTATTTCTGCTGTTTGGCATCAACTGGACTACCATTTTACTGAAATACTTTTGGAATTCTGAGAAACATTTAGTTTGAAAAGCACTATGGTTTTTTTCCCCCCTTAGAACTTGTATTCTGACCCATAGGGATGATACATTTTTGCTGACATTTGATTTATTCTGGCTTTTATTTCGGTTGTTTGCCAAACTGTGTACAGAAAATATAATGTCATTTTACTTTTTCTGCCTTATTATGGAAGTCTTCCATGCCAGACTCTGCATCTGTACTTAGTTCCATTAGTGATAGAAAGCCTTGAAAAGAGATTGAGCAAGAAGGTGCCTTTTAATAAAGGGCACCTTTCCCTAGAATGTCTGTGGGACCAACAGTAGTAGAGCTAGAATGACAGGAAAAAAATGAAGAGATGAGAAGCTGAAACCAGGTAGCTATGAAAAGGAAGAGAGGAGCACGAAATTTGGCAACAGTACAATCTTCTGGGTTTGCCAGTGACGGAATCTGGTGTGGAAGAAGGAAAGAAAGCAAACTCTGCATGATAGTGCTGTGACCAAAGGAGGCACACACGGAGGGAACTACATCAGAGGAGATGCTGGCCACTGATGGGGATGCAGAGGACCCAGGCTGAGCAGAATGGGGAGCAGCAAAGCATGAGGGGAGGTAGAAGATGCTGTCTAAAATCTGACAGGCTGATGCCAGAGAAAAACATGAGGGAGCGTCTACACCAAAGTTACTGTAGAAGCCACAGGAGTGGGAAAGAAAAAAAAAACCTATTAAGTAAAGGAAAAAAGAGTGGTCAGAAAGAAATAGAACCAAGAAAAGGTCACTGGATTTGACAGAGATTCAGTGACCTTCTGGAGAACAGTTTTCAGTAGGGTGGTGGGAAGAAATGACAAATTTCAAAAGCAGAAGCCGAAGCAGTGATTATGTACCAGCAGTCCTCAATATTTGGCTGCAAAAGGAAAGCAGGAATAGAACAGCCACAGCCAGTAACTGCAATGAGGAGAAGGTTTTATTTTCTTCTAAGTATTTTTAACTAGGCATATCAGAGCACTTTCCTAAACACAGAGAGCACATGGAGAGGGGGGAAAGCGGTTGAAAGCCAAGAGGGAGGTAAAATCCAAAGCAGTCATTTGTGTTGGTATGTGGAATAAAGAACACTGTTTTCTGGAACGTAGTACCTTCCTGTGACCCTCCTGGATACCAACAACAAATCTGCCAGGGAAAAAAGTCTCTCAAGCAGGCAAAATTTGCCTATGAACCGTCAGACAAAATACAGCTCATCTGAGCCAAGTCTTCATCTGTACTAGGACTGATCTGATCTCAGGGGCAGAAATTTATGTTCATAGAGACAAAGCTGACCTATGTTGAGACTAGAAACATTTCTAAATCGTTAGGTATCCTTGTAAGCCAGACTCACTGAGTTACAAGAGAATCATCGATGGAGGAAGGAATTCTTTTCTGTTGTTGTTTTCTTTTTATTTTCACAGTACTGGAGGGTGAACCCAGGCCCTTGTTCACGCTAGCCAAACGCTCTACTACTGAGATACATCCCCATCCCTCATTAATATTTATTTTTAGAAATTTTAGGTGCTGGGGTTATAGCTTAGTGGTTACTTGTCTATCATGAGAGGCCCTGAGAGTGATCCCCCCGCATCACAAGAGAGACAGAAAAAAGAGAGCTTGGAAACATTGAGAGTCTGAAATAACTTCACTTTGTGTTATTGGGCTCTACCAGGAAAGTTTTGTACAAGGTAACATATTGTGGGTGAAAAGAGCATGGACTTTGGAGTTAAACAGCCCTGAGATCAAATTCTACTCTGCCATATAGCTCTCTTCTCAGTCTCCATTTCCTCATTACAAAAATACAGGGTAATGTTTCTCTGGCAGCACTGAGGATTTAATGAGATAAGAGATGAAAGCTTCTGGCAGCACTCGTAAGAACTTCATAAACGTCAGTGTTCTCCATTGCTTTGTGTCTCATTTACTCCAGGTGACAATTATTGAGGGATGACTCCAGACTGAGTGTTGGCGATGCAGAGACATAAAAGGATTCTCTGAAGCAGGGGTAATAGGCTAGAGGGAAATGGTGCCTAATCCACCATCTATCTCCATACCTTCTAAGGGTCCCTGAATTCACATGAGAAAAAAATACGTCTAATTTCTACTGACTTTTAACTGAAATGTAGCATTTACATCAAAGATCACCCACCTAGTCAAAAAACCACCACAGCAGACCTGCAGCCTGGACACCGATAGAAACCATAGACTTTTGAGGTCATATTACAGATGTAGAAATCTTGACATATAGTTCATGCTCATTACTACTATAAAATTATGGTGGCCATACCACTTGGTTATCGAAGAAGTATATAGGCCAGGTACAGTGGTGCATGTCTCTAATTCTAGCACTCCCGGAGGGTGAGGCAGGAGAATCTCAAATTAGAGCCCAGTCTGAGTAATTTAGCAATTTAGCAAGGCTTTGTTCAAAAATTCTTTTAAAAGAGTCAGGGATGCAGCTCAGTGCAGAGGCCCTGGTTTCAGTCCCCAATACCACAAAAATAAGTAAATATTTTTTAAAAGAGCCGGGAGGTCCCCCAAATTTAAAGACTCAATCCAAAAATGGACATCTAAGATGAATACACAATTCTCAGATGAAGAAATACAAACAGCAAGTAAATGCGTGAAAAAAATATTCAATATCTCTAACCATTTGAGAAATGCAAATTAAAACAACACTGAGATAGTATCTCACTCCAGAAAAAATGGCTACCATCACGAAATTAACCAATAACTGCTGGTGGCCCTGTGGGAAAAAAGGAACCCTTAAGTCACTGTTGGTAGTAGTGTAGACCGGTACAACCACTGTGGAAATCAGTTTGGAAATTCTTGAAAAAAGTAGAATTAGAGGTTCCATTTAACCCAGCTATTCCCTTTCTGGGTATTTCCCAGAATAATTTAAAACATCATACCACAGTGATATATGTGCACCCGTATTTATAGCTGCACAATTTGAAATAGCCAGATCTTGGAAACAACCCAAATGCCCATCATCTGAGGAATGGATAAAAAAGATGTGGTATTTTTATATGATAGAATATTACTCAGGCATAAAGAACAATAAACTCGAGGCTTTTACAGATAAATGGATGCAACTAGAAACCATACTTAAAAGTTCAATAAATCAAACTTGCATGTGTAAACACCATATTGTCTTGCTCATGTAAGAAACTGAAAGAGTAAATAAGATCCAAAAGTTACAATAGATATAGTAAAAAGGAAAAAAACGATTCAAAGGGATATTATATTGTTTGATCAATCTTGCATGCCTGTATCTGGTAGCCTGAGTAATTACTTTGAGGGTAATAATATGTAATATAACAACTATTGTTAAATTTTATCATCTTGTTTTGAAATTCCATATTGCCATTGTTTTTTGTTATTGTTGTCATTTTTCTTGTGTTGTTTTTTAATTATTTATTTGCTTCTTGATTTTTGTCTTTTTCTCTTTAAAATTAAAAAAAAATAGCTGGGAATGCAACTCTTTGTGAAGACCCTTTATTCAATCCCCAGTGCCATGTTAAGTACACATTAATACTAGTGATTAAAAATAGTTTGTTAACTGTGTTTCAATTTAATTGGTTTCTCTATAATCTCATTTATTTTTATACATTTAAAAACTTTTTCTGAACTGACCATGACCAAAGTTAATAGATTATAGTCTAAGTTAATAGAAAATTGAGTTTTATTCATTTTTCAGGACAAAGAGGCAAACTATATTAAAGAAAAATCATAATACCAGGGGGCTGGGGATTTAGCTCAGTGGCTTAAGCACCTGCCTGGCAAGTGTGAGGTCATGAGTTCAATCCCCGGTACCAAAAAAAAAAAAAAAAAAAAAAAAATCATAATACCAATGTTCCAAAGTAGGAAAGCCATGCAGTTCCTTTAGAGAGTAGAAAAAGGAAGTAGATTGTTTTGCAGATAAATATGATTAGCTAAATAAGAATAAAAGAGAGACTGAAGATGGTAAGAAATAAGAGTGACTCATTAAGGGATAAGACAAATCTCAATTTTTAAAATGCTAAAAAATGGATCAGATAAACCAGGCATGGTGGCACATGCCTGTAATCCCAGTACTCAAGAAACTGAGGCAGGAGGATTGCTGCGAGTTAAGAGGCCAGCCTGGACTACAAAGGGAGTTCAAGACGAGACTGAACTGCATAGTGAAACTCTGTCTCAAAAAGATTAAAAAAAAAAAAAAAGGATTAGGTAATCAGTGGTAGAGCACTTGCTTAAGTGTAGGATCTGAGTTTGATCCCCAGCATTGAAGGGAATAGAGGGATCTGGAAAGGTAAAAAGCACAATCACTATCTAGTCAACCTCCAATATTCTTTATTTTGAAATCCAATCATGTGAACAATCTCAGTGGGGATGTTTATGTGGTTGGTCGCTTTTAAATGAAACTTTTCCCATTTCAGTGTTGATCAGGTGACACAAACACACACTTATGTGCATACATACATATACACATACACTTACATATGTATACATCCATGTGCATATACACATGCATCATACATACATATGTACATTGATGAGCATATGTATACATACACTTATATACATATACCACACATATTCTCCCAAGAAAATAAACATACTGATCTGGAATCCAATACTTTATTACATGCCTTACTGTGTAATGCTTATGAAATTAACAATATTCTGCCATTTTGTGAAACACTAAAATGACTCATCGACTATAATTCCAAAGTAGTGATGTTAGGAATGCCTTGATATTTTCATTCCTTTCCTTCCAGTCATTTCAGAGAACACAGAGTCTAAAAATATTTCAAAATATTTGATGCTATTCATGATGTCATTCAAGTATTTGTTAAATTAACTAAAATGATTCATGCAAGTGATTTAATTTGCTTTACAAACAATGTACCAATTCAAATAATGGGCCAAGGAGAATAACCAGCGTGGCAGTTTCACAGCTAGTATGTTACCGTGAAAATCAGTATTCTGTCACCTTCAATGTGACCAATGTATAGTATAAAATATTAAATATAAAATCTAAATTTTAAAGTGGCCTGGCATGGCGGCACATGCCTATAATCCTAGCTCTCAGAAGACTGAGACAGGAGGATTCCTGCAAGTTTGAGACCAGCCTGCACTACATAAGTGAGTTCAAGGCCAGCCTGAACTACATAGTGAGACCGTCTCAAAAACCAAAACAAATTTTTAAAGGAGCTGATCAGACAAAAATGTATCTTTATGACTAGTACAGAGCTATTTAGTTGTTCTACATAAAGAGTAAAGATGAATTATTATACTTAATAAATTCACTGAGTGCTAGTCTTCATATAATTTGGGACTTCAATAATTGCCAAAAAACTGAAAATACCCTCCCTGTATTTTTGATACATACATGTACTAAGAAAGTAAAATAGTTTATTAAAATAATTATCAATATCTTTTTTTTTTTTTTTGAGACAAGGTCTCTCTATGTAGTCCAGGGTAGCCTTGAACTCACAATTATCCTCTTGCCTCAGCCTCTTGAGGACTGGGACTGGGATTACAGGTGTACACCACCACACCTGACCAATGTCTTCCTTAATTTTAAAATTGACCTTTTCAACAAGCAATTCATGTAAAAGGAGTTTACTAGAAGATCACAATGTATAGGCCTTACCACACTTTTGAAGAATCATCCCAGTGGTGGGGAAAATTTGAAATAGCATACATACCCAACTTCAACCCAGATTTAATCCACAGTGAACTTGAAAATACAATCTTATCATACAGAGTAACCTTCTTACCCAAGCTTTTAGGAGAGATAGCTAACATGACCTTTAGAGGACTTTCCTGTAAGAGCCTGCCATGAGTTCTCTGGACATAACAGTCACACAAGATGCAGGGTGGAAATGAGGTAAGAAGACAGACAGATAAAGGAAATAATTGGAACTCACGCTCTTGGTAGGATAGTGAACCTGAGAAGGAAGACACACACAAAATGAAGGCCCATGTCACACTTATTCATGCAACCCTAGGCCACTAGGATGCTGGGACTTTATGTGAGGCTGGATGCTCTAGTAGGATGTCAGCACCCTACCGTGAGAACTGGCTGAATTGTACAAATACCTGAGGAACCACATCCTTCCTGTTTTCATTCTTAGGGAAATGTAAACTGTTAACAGTTCTAGTAGTATGAAAAACAGTAGGGAAAACTTACCTTTCCATAAAATGCCTAGTCCACTGGTGGTGAACCTATGGCACATGTGTTACTGTGTTTTCCTTTTAAGAAAAAAGATGTTAATGTATGAGTTGGTTTTTCTAAACTAGAACCTCGGTATTTAGGTTTCACTGCAGTGTTGGCTCTTGGTCAGAAGTAAATGAATTTGGGGTTGCAGTTTGGGCCCTCGGTTTCTAAAAGTTTCGCCATCCCTGGCCTGAGGCTTGCTTTAAATCCTATTCATGATTTAAAAATATGTATTCTAAAAACAAGTCATGGGCAAAATATTCCTTCTTCCCCGTTCTTACCCATACAGACAGCGAAACAGCTGAAGCTTGCGCTAATGGGGAGCTATTACCAAATCCTGTAGAGAGAGCGGCTGCTATGGGGGAGGCCACCTGGCAGGAGCCGTGACCTTCCTAGAGAAGCAGGTGACTGCCAACCAGAAGCCCAGTGGGGAGCAAGCCAGAGTAACTATCTCCAATCAGTCCTCTGTGCTGCCCCTAATCTGTGCTACAGATACCACTGGCCACACCAAACTGCTCAGGAGCTGCCAGTGTCCACTTCGCAGGTCATTTGTCCTCAAGGGACACAGAGCAGCAGGACTGGATCCGAAGGGACACACAGAGACTCCCCAGCCAGAGAAACTATAGCAAAGCAAGAGCAAAGGGATAAGACGGTCCTGGAGCTTTACTTTGAGGACACAGCTTCTGTTATTTTGAATCCCTTCACCTAAGCAAAGCCTAGACAACCCAAAGATAGTTTTTTGTGTTTTGGCTTTTTTTGTTGTTGCTGCTGCTGTTTATTTTTGTACCAGGAATCAAACTCAGGACCTTGCGCTTGCCAGGCAGGTGCTTATGCCATTGAGCTATATCTCTAGCTCAAGACAACATATTTTAAGAGCATCAGAATTTTTCCTTTTTTCCTATGGTCAGGAAAAAAGCTATTCTAGTCCAGTATTTCAGTGACACTCAGAAAATGTGGATGTCAATGGTGGCACAGAAACATTCCAGTGAAATAATGGAGAGTCATCAAGAAATAACTTCCTAAAGCTATAGTAGAAAATTTTAAATCCATATACCAATAGTTACCTATCCTGCAGCATCTTTGGAATGTAATAACTTATCATAAAAGGTAAGACTTGTTATTGCTTAGACTCTATTTAATGTCAGTCTTCATATAGTAAACGAACTATATTTCCACAGCTATAGGACTTTTCCTTTTATGAGACAATATTTTACCTTATGGCATAGTTTTGAGTCTGTCCCTGAGCTGTATCCCCAACCCTTTTTTATTTTAAGATAGGGTCTTACTAAGTTGCCCAGGCTGGGTTTGAATTTGCAATCCTCCTGACTCAGCTTCCCAGAGGTGAGATTACAGGTGTCCACCGCTACACTCCAAATATTTAAAGATTAACTTACTGATAACATCAATCCACAAATACATTTATTCCCCCTTTCCTGCTTTAAAATTTTTTGTTAGGGCTGGGGATATAGCTTAGTGGCACAAGCACCTGCCTGGAAAGCATGAGGTCGATCCCCGGTACCAAAAAAAAAAATTTTTTTTTGTTAGCCCCTCTTACCATCTAGTATTTTATAAATATAGATGCACTTTCATTTATAATGGAATTACAGCCCCTTAAATATATTGCAAATTGGAAATATTGTAAGTGGAAAACTCATTTAATTCACCTAAGGTACAGAACAACCTAGCTTAGCAACACAGCACACTGCAGAGCATTGGTTCTTTCTGTCTATTAGCATGAGGCTGACTGGAAGCTGTTTTGTTGCTGAATCCAACACAATGAGAGAAGATTGCCCTGCATATCACTAACCTGGGAAACGAACAAAATTCAAAATGCAAAGTAGGTTTCTACTGAATGTGCACCTCTTTTGCACCATTGTAACACTGAAAAATCATAAATTGAACCACCGTAAGTCAGAGACTGATGTGCTTTTT
Organism: Dolichotis patagonum; assembly: GCA_004027295.1. Classification (NCBI taxonomy): domain Eukaryota; kingdom Metazoa; phylum Chordata; class Mammalia; order Rodentia; family Caviidae; genus Dolichotis; species Dolichotis patagonum. The sequence continues at coordinate 15,564 of PVJX010003337.1, forward strand.
GTAAGCCTCTGTTTTTATGGAGTTTTTTGGAGGGGAGTGGTACTGGGAATTGAATGCAGGGCCTCACACTAAGATACAGACCTAACCCCTTTTCAATTTTACTTTGACACAGATCTCCTTAAGTCACTTAGTTCTCCAGGACTGACTTGAACTTGAGATCTTTCTGCCTCAGCTTCCCAGAGTGCTAGAATTACAGAAGTACATGTCTATTTTTACATATATCTTAGTTGCCTGTCTTCTGCACTGGAATGTAAGCTGCCTGAGGACAGGATGTTTTCTCACTTTGTTGTCTTTATATTGTGCTTCGAAGAGTGCCTGCCTCATAGCAAATGCTCAATAAATACTGTATATGCTACAAGGACTGTTTAAGTATACCTGCCAGCTGGGCATGGCGGTGAACACCTGTGATCCCAGCACTCAGGAGATTGAGGCAGAAAGATTGCTGTGTGTTCAAAGTCAGCCTGGACTACATAGTGCATTCAAAGCCAGTCTGGACTATATAGGGAGACCCTGTCTCAAAACAACAACAATAACAATAAAACACACCTGCTGGTTCCCTAACTGAACAGCACTCAGCTGTGATGGCTGTGCTGGTGAAGACTATGATGACACAGCTGGGAGTGCAGAGGGCTTCCCAGCCTCCGGGCCTGCTTTCCAGGTGGGCGGACATAGCCACAGAGGGCTGCATACTCGGGAGCCCCCAGCTTGGCCTTTGACACTGTATGATGGGCGTCTCGAGTTCCTTAATAATATTATCTTTGAATTTGTGTTTCGTGAGTGAATCTCATGGGTTGATGGAGTATACCCCAGGAATCAGAGCCTGGGTTCACCAGGGATCTGGCTCCCACTTCCTCCCCACCTCCTTGGGACAGGTTTGCAGCCAATGTTCCCTTGTCATTGCCACCCTCTCCAATCAGTAACAAAGGCATGGGAAGGACCCAGGTGGATCGCCTACATCCTGTGGACCAAGACACAGAGTAAGACTCCAAGCAACTCTGAGGGTTCTGTTTTACTCCACAAATGTCCCATGCCCAAGACAACCTATTAAATAACAAATAAAATCCAGCATGGCTGCTAGAGGGAGAAATCTGAGATGAAAAAAGCAAAGTGTTTTCCTGCTTCTGCACAGGAGTTCACATTTCTATGTTGCACAGAGCCTTGCAATTTGCATGGCCAGCGTTACCTGGCACAGAAATGACATGGACAAGAAACAGATGACGCCAGGTCCTGTGTCAAACCCTACTTAGCCTTTCTGCAGGGGCAGGTGGGCCTCTGCACGTGTGTGAGCTGCTCCCTTCCCATAGCCAGCTTGGTTCCAGACCTTGTCTGGGAGTCAAGGGTCCCTCCCAGGCACCAGCGTCACTTGCTTCTCTTTCCAGCCAGTCTACGCCTGACTCTAAATGCTTGGAGGCAGTGATGTTCTAGAAAATGTACAACATCCAGTGCTCTGGGGTTGGGAGTCCACCCTGCAGCATTTGGCTGATTGCCATGGTATACGTAGTCCCACCAAGGTCAATTTATTGAGCTAACAATATTTAACTGGTGACATTCTCACCAGTTGAGAAAATTCTTGTATATTTAACAATTCACAGCTCTCATAAGCTACTGCTTGGAGGAAAGAGGGAAGAAAATTCACTGTAATTTCATCTACAATCTGAAATCATTCACAGCGGAAAAGAAATCCTAGAGAGCCAGCAATGTGAAAAGATACTGAAACTCACTCGTGATTCAGATACTACAGAGGAAAATAATGAGATAGACCACATTTTACAAATCAGATCAATAAAACTTTAAATCTCAAGGCTGGCGCAAAGCATAGTTGCTAGAAATCATTTGCGCAAATATTTTGGAGAACCATTTGAGAGTCTCCAGAAAAATTTACAGTTCCACTCTGCATGTCGAGCTCAGGGACCTTCCTGCCTGTGAACAGTGAAGTTCACTACTGTGTTACAAGCACGCTTGGCTCCATTACCCAGGTTTAACAATTGTCAGCTCGTGGCCAATCGTGTTTCCATTTTATCACCATCTGCTTTTCCACATTCCATATTATTTTGAAGTAAATCTCAGACATGAAGCCTCTGAAAGTAAAAGAAATATACAAAAAGCCCAGGGTATGCTTTTTGTTGGATGTGTGAGAGAATAATTAGAATAATCGGAAAAGGACAGATTTTAAAAAGGCAAAAATACTTTCATGAGAGCTATGAAGCCTTGCTAGTGTAAGAGTAACATTTCAAGTACATTCCCTGAGGAAATTGTCCCTGCTCCCTCACAGACACAGCAGGCTTCAGGGACAGCCTTCTGTTGCTTGGCAGATTTTGAGGTCAAATTGAATCTGTATTAGATAATCGGCTTAGTGGATAATAAACTAAGAATTTACATCGCCATAGTGCTTACAAACTCTCCACAAGAGGGATTGACTTCTATCTCCAAAATATCCTCCTGGAATATTGCACTTTACCTCCCTTATTGGAGAGTATGTGCCTTGTGAATTATATTCAGTATATAAAAATATCAAATATGTAAATAATCACATAAGCAGTCTTTAAAATGACAGTGACTTTTATTGCAAAAGTCACTCCCAGATCTAAAATTTTCTGCAGATATAGTCTTTCCTAGAAAAAAAGTTATGCTGTTTGCAATGACTTTCCATATTATTTATCAACACTGGTCAAAATAATTTCCATCTCCAAAGTGCTGTTTTGGCCTTTGTGGAAGGAGGTTTAGGATTTTGTTTTAATCTGAAAATAAATCAGCTGGAGAGTTTGGAAATGGAAGAGAAAAAGCATGCGGCACTTTTATATTCTAAGGAATGCTGCATTACAACCTTAGTAAACTACTATATATTTAGTTTCCAAGTAGGTGCTAGGATACTTCCAGAATAGACAGAGAAATTATGTCCATATGGAATGTGCTTTATAGCCCAACACATTAAACAGAATTCCCCAAACTGTTTCCTTATTTTAACTTTAGTAAAAATCAGTACTGACTCAGATCATAAACAGTCTGGTAAAATAAGAAAGTATGAAACTGGGTATGGCGGTGCACACCTGTAATTCCAGCACTCAGGAGGCTGAGGTAGGAGGATTCCAATGAGTTCAAGACCAGCCTGGGCTACATAGTGAGTTCAAGTCCAGCCTGAACTATATAGAGAGACCCTGTTTAAAAAAAGAAGAAGTGGAGAGAGGAAAAAAGAGAGAAGTTTCAAAAAATGAGAAAAAGAAAAAGCAGAAACAAAGCGTTAGGGGCTGGGGATTTAGCTCAGTGGCTTAAGCACTTGCCTGGTAAATACAAGGTCATGAGTTCAACTCCTGGTACCAAAATAAAGAAACAAAACCCAAAAACAAAGCTTTAGTAAATGGGGAGGGAAGGAAGGGTTGAAGGGAGAGAAAGAGGAGTGGAGAAAAAAGAGACAAATTATATCATGTACAGGTACAAATTCTCTATGATGAATGTGATCACTATGTTTATCTAAAATGTACTAATAAAATCTGATTGGAAGAAGGAGGGGAGAGGGAGAGAGAAGGGAAGGGCGAGGGGAGAGGAGAGGAGGGGGATTGATGGGAGAGAAAGGCAGAAAATGTGGAAGAACTGTGATTTACTAAAAACTGTTTTTCTGACTCCTGAACACAACATCCTGAAAGCACAAGGATCTAGTAATCAGTCAGCAACATACTTCATGGCTCATGCTGCCGTCAGGCAAACTCACCTACAGCCATGACTACATTGAAACAAAGTTGTTAGAGCAAAACAACACTAGATGACAAATGTCAGAGCTTCTGTGCAAGCTAGAAGACAGAGCTGTGGCATCCATAGCTGCAGAGCAGGAGATAGTGCCTTGGCCCTTACATGGCATAGCCACTATCCCCCCTCACCTCTGCCTTTCTACCCCACTTTCATAAGCCCCAAAACATTTTTATAGGTTAATTTCATTTACTTATAAAAACAGCTTAGTCAGGGATGGTAGCACACACCTACAATCCCAGCGCTAGGGAGGCTGAGGCAGGAGGATTGCTGTGAGTTCAAGGTGAGCCTGGGCTACACAGGGAAATTGAATATCAAAAAAAAGTAGGACTTATAAAAACAGCTATTAGTTTCAGAATGCTATCATGACATTGAGAACCAGGATACAATCAGATATTCTGTGGGAATAAACACTTGCCAGTTGCCCTCTCCCTTGGGGAGAGAGGTGCAGAGATGATCCTAATGGGTTGTTCCTCTGCCTGGGTGGCAGAACAGGGTGATGGGGAGCCAGGGCTCAGGGTATGAGCCATGCAGCTTATGATATTAAGCCACACATCGCCTCAGGCAGCTCTGCTTACTTCTCTGTGAAGTGGGAATGACCGTACACAATACACTCGTAATGGTACAAAAGCTAAATGAGAGAATGACCTTAGCAGTCTGATGAAGAAGGTGGAGCTGGGCACTAAACCTGGGAAGCTCCTGCAGTTTTGAGTCAGTAAAATTTGTACCTGTACTTCCAATGTCTTCTCTGCTGGGCCAGCTGGCTGCTGTTCTCTGAGCTTTTGAGGGAAAGAGAGAGACAGAGAGAGAGACAGAGAGAGACAGAGACTGAGAGACAGAGGTAGAAGTAGACAGGAGAATGCATTTCCTTCTGTTAGAATGCACTCTGGAATGCTCTAGAATGTCTCTCAATGGTTCACGTGTTCAGAGGTGGTGCTTTTGGAATGTGATTGGATCATGTGGTGCCACACTCACCAGTGGATTAATCTACTGATGAATTCATAGCTGAATGTGTTGTTAGGAGGTGGGGTATGGTAGGAAAAAGCAGGTCACCTTTGGAATGATGAGACTGAATTTCTTGCTGTTGTAATAAACACTTCATTTGAGTAGATTTTTCCAGGAGTTCTGGGAGATGAATACATCTTACAAATAGGTACTTGCAGCTATGTGATATACGTTTGGTTGGGTTGGTTTTCACCAAGGAAGGATGGAAGGACCTAATATACCACCAAGGCCAGGCACATACTGTGCTGACCACTTCCTTAGAGGATGGTTCATAGAATACCTGCTATTCTTGGTGGTCAGCACTAGTTACAACAAGGGCTCTGACCACAGGGAGACTAAGCCGGGCCTGACCGCTCGTCCGACGGGCTTCAGAGGCCACACCTCCTTTAGATTATGGAGGGCGTCTATGGCAAAAGTGTCTACATGCAACGTGTCTGACAAATGGCTGCTCAGCTGCTTTACAGGTAAAGAAGCAGCATGGAAAATCAGTTGCTACAGATCTCTTTCCTTGGAATCCATAAATCTCTCCAGACTAGGAGAAGATCCATTTGCCTACCAAAGGGATAATATGCCAAGTGTGGCTGATAATGGAACTGCTGGGGGAATAAAAAATGAAAGACAAATTTTTGAAGATTTTAGTTATCGGTTCAAAATCCAGAAATTCTGTCTCCAGCCAGCAGCAGAGGTACTAAGTGCAACAAGTGCTCAAGGTCGGAAAGAACTTCATCCTGCAGCTTTGTTGCAGTATCCTTTCATCAAATGGGTTACGTAGCTGTTTGAACCACTGATTGCAACTCAACTACAGTCGGGGAAGTGATCAGATTAGGATTTGAAGATAATGCAAACCGTCAAAGCAAATCTCCTGTGTGATGCACAGAGCAGCCAAATCTACACATAACCCAAACCTGTATATAACACATCATTCTCTCTCCACGAGGCACCAGCGTACTTGCGGGATTTCAGCATTTACAGGCCACTTGCAGCACCATGGCAACCCAAACTGCACAACACATAACAGCATCAGGAGATTCTAAACCCTGAGGCTGAAAGAAAAAGAAGTCGCTGCTGCATTTGGATGGCAAGCTCATTCAGGGAAGCAAAGAAAACCCAGAGTTTAAACATAACAAAGGCTGGATAAGAATTGATGAAAATTTTCTCTCATGTAATCTAGAGAAAACAAAAGGAAACTTATGGTGCCTCTGGTCTTCATTTTGACTGACAGAGGACAGGTGGTAGGGAGTAGATGACATCATTTTAGGAGCTGGCCACTGCAAGATGGCTAAAGACTCAAAGCCTGGACAACTGACACACATCCTAGGCTAAAGAAAAAACTTTTAAGAGGTGTAGAGAAAAGGGCCCTGTGTCTTTTTTTTTTTTTTTTTTTTGGGGTCTTTTTAATACAGTGCCTTGTTATGCAGTTTATTCTGGGCTTAAACTCACTTTGTAGCCCAAGCTGGCCCCAAACTTGCAGCGATCCTCCTTGCATCAGCCTCCCAAGTGCTGGGATTACAAGTGTGCACCACCATGGCCAGCATAGGGCCATGTGTCTTAAAAGTGGAGAACATTCAGTCTTGACTCCAACAGAGGTTCCCTGTGAAGAACAATGGAGTCTAGTAGCTATGTGGCCACACAGGAATGAGAAGTTACCAACAGAAGGGGACCAGGGAAGGACAGGTTATGACAAGGCCTTGTGTGCACCAGCCTCACTCATCTTGGGGCCACCAAATAGCAGAGCAAGACTGCGGCAGTCTGACACAGAGCTTCCTGCTGGAAAACATTGCACTTCCCAAATCTTCTGTCCTCCTGGCCCTGGGGTGGCTCGTGGCCTTTTCTCTGTAGCCTGGCTACCTTCCTGTTCTCTACCATCATATGATGGCCTTGAGCTTGTGCTTCCTGCATCCCCCAAGGCTGTGGCTCTTTGAGACTCCTGCTAGTATTATTGTTGCTGGTCTCTTAGGTTACAGAAGGGTTTGCCGAGACCCCTGAACACAGTCTTATAAAGGCATCAGACAGGACAGCCTGTCAAGCTGAGAGAGAATAATGGCATAGCCATGCAGAGGAGACCCGAGACAGCATGACTGCTGCTATAATTACACTTGTTGATATTCCTGATTGTGAGGGTCATCCACTTCAAGTTGGCATGTTAATGACTCCTTTCTGTCCATATGTGAGGCTCAGATACCTTTTGTTTTTTTCAGATAGGCTCTCACTATGTTGCCTACACTGGCCTTGTACTCATAATCCTCCTACCTCAGCCTCTTGCACTGCTGGGATTATAAGTGTGTAGCATTTCACCCAGCTGTTCAGGTACTCTTGAAAAATATACACAATGCCTGCCATATTGTATGCCCAGAGAAGTAAAACCTTCCATCCCCAACCTGTGGACTCCATCTGGTTTTTTTAAATTTTATTTTATTATTTTATTTATTTTATTTTATTTTATTTATTTTATTTTATTTTATTTATTTTTGTTACTGGGGATCAAATTGATGACCTTGCGCTTGCAGACGCTTATACCAATGAGCTAAATCCCCGACCCTTTCTGGTATTTTATTTGATTTTTTGTTTTGCTTTTTGTTTAAGTCAGGATTTCGGTATGTAGTTCAGGATGTTCTCAATCTCACAGCGATCCTCCTGCCTCAACCTCCCAAGTGCTGGGATTACAGGGGTGGTCCAACACAGCTGGGTCTTCCATCTGGTTTCTTGACTTTGCACCCCAATTGTCTCACATGCCAGCCTATTGTAACTGATGATGCATTAGACAGCATACCAGGCTCTCTGCCCTAAACCCCTGCCCCCAATCTTGTCTTCAGAGCCTGACTGCACAGTCCACCACGCCTTCCTTCTCAAAAGTATCCCTGCCCACCAAAGCAAGCGAAAGTCATACTCCTTTTTACAGAAAACTCAGAAAATACAGAAACGAGTCAAGGAAAAAATATGTATTACCTATACACCCCAAACTAAGAGATAAGGAATTTTAAGGAATTCCAGAAATATATTGTTTGAATACATCATCACTGGGCTTGCTTTGTGTATTTCTGTATGTGTTCTATTTTTTTTTCAACACAGTTATCATTTTTGTATATATACACATATAATTATATGTGTGGACACATACACATGAATATGAATTTGCACACAAACCACTTCTTTACGCTATTATAAACAACACCACAGTGAACATCTTTGTACTGAAATCATTTGGCCTCTAAGCAAACATTGATTATCAAAATACAAACACTGTATTTATAAATCTGCTTCGTAATCCTTCCGTTTCTTGCCCTTGAACATTATGATGAGCAGCAGGGTGTTGCAAATTCAATTTGGAATCTGGACTGAGAATTCCTGAGATGACTTGGTAGGTAGCATCACCGCCTACTTCCTGTGGCTTGGGCAAATCAGATAATCTCTTCTGAGCTTCATTTGCCTCATCAGTAAAATTTAAATTAAGGTAATGACAACATCTGCTAAGCCTCTTACACCCCTGGGGTTATGATGAGAAGCAACTGTGATCACAGATGTGATACATTTTGTATGGGGAAGTGATTAGTGAGCTCCTTGTACTTCAGAAGGCAGCACTGTGATATTTTTCTCTATTTTAGCCCAAAACTTTGGTCTTTTGGAAAGGTGTGTGATGACTCCACAAATAAGGAAAGAGATCCACAGAAAAGTTATTCCACTTTTATTCATGAGCCAATTTAGGATGACTTATTTACACATCAGGATATTTCATGAGCTTTGCTATTCATAGTAGCTAATCAGACTTTGACCTTTTATTATTATTTTTTTAAACTGGGGATTGAATCCTGAGACTTCACACTGAGGTACATCCCCTTTTAGTTTTTGAGACAGGGTCAAACTTGTGACCCTCCAGCCTCAGCATCCCTGAGTGCTGGGATTAGTCATGCGCCACCATGTCCAACTGCTTTTGGTCACTCTTAAGTTTCCAGTTTCTGAAGAATCATTGGGCATATGTGCCCTGATTTTAATTTAATAATAATAGACGTCTTAATAATCCCTATACTATGTTTCATGTATAAAAAGTCAGAAAAATACTCATTCCTGGCTTTAGAAGGATGGCATTCTTTGTTAAGACTATTTTGATAGCTTTGCACAAAACAAACAAACAAAAACAATGAGAAACAAGTGGCAGAGAAGCGGTCTTGCAATCTGGCATCTTATTCAACAATCAATTCTTTTGGCAAATTCAATTGTAAATGTTTTCTTGACAAAAGATATGGAGATAATAGTCATTGCCATTTCTGAGGAATTTATCCATAAATGGTCCTGCACCCAGGCCTGCTATGATCATATTTTTTCCATTCACTAACAAACACAGTGGAGCACGTCTTGCTCCAGGCCCTGTGCTCAGTGCTAGGATAAAGCAATCCTTTGCCCTTGAGGCCCTTGGAATCCAGATTAAACTCCATCCTGCAGCGTAAATGTGCTCTGTGATAGGTGGGTGACATGCAGTCTTCGTCTTTGCCCAGCAATGCATCTCTGAGAACAAACACCTGAGCTGAATTTGGAACGCTAACTGGGGGGGAGGGGGAGAGGGCTTTTTTTTTTCCCTTGGTGGTACTAGGGATTGCACCTTTGCACTCAGTTACATTCCTAGCCATTTTCATTTTTTCTTTTGAGATCTTACCAAGTTGTCCAGGCTGGGCTTGAATTTGCAATGCTCCTGCCCCAGCCTCCCTGAGTACTGGAATTACCAGTATGTGCCAGCACACCTCACTCTTGTATTTTCTTATTCTCAACATAATATCGTATAACCTATTTCTAGAAGAGGGTGGACTTAGTGCAATCAGGAACCAGTTGCACCTTCCCTGTTTTGCAGACCTCTTTTGCCAATTCTTACCCTTTCAGACAACATTGGCAGCAGATACCATGCCTTGCCACTGACTTCCAGGTGTTGGACAACAGTCCTAATTTTAGGCAATAGAGTGTGGTTTAATTGAAATCAAAACTGCAACTTCACTGCCATTCAAACTTCTCCCAAGGAAGAGCCATAAAGAATTCGAGGCCCATCTCCTCTATCTTCCATATTTCACCCTCCCCAACTTGCTGCTGCTACCTTGGCTCCTTCAACTCCGGACAGGGAAACGGAGGGTCAATAATGGAGCAAATACATCCAGGCACGGTGGCACACACCTGTAATCCCAGCATTTGGGAGGCTGAGACAGGAGGATTACCAGGAGTTCAAAACCAGCCTGGGCTACATAGTGAGTTCAAGGCCTGCCTGAACTACATTGTGAGACCCTGTCTCAAAAAACTAAAAAAAACCCCTAATAATAATAATAATAAGTCATAGTGGTACACAATGCCTGTAATCTCAGCTACTTGGAAGGTTAAGGCAGGAGGATAACAAGCTCCAGGCCTACCTGGGTAGTTAAGCAAAACCCTACCTCAAAATAAAAAATAAAGGCAGGGGATGTAATTCAGTATTTCCTGGGTTCGATCCCCAATACTGCCAAAAGAACCAAAACTGTGTGTTTACCTAGCTTATTATTGCTACTCAGCTGGTAAATGTCCTCTATCATGGTCGATATTTCAGTATTGCCTATTTCTTGGGGTGCACTGATGTACTCACCCCTCCAAAGCTCTCCCTGACATCAGGCAGGCCCTAGATATAGGTGAGGCTCCATCAAGCTGACTCCTCCCAACATCCCCAGTTCCCATGCCACTCCTTCAGGAGTAGCATCCCGGAAGAGTTGCAGTTCTGCAGCTGCCAACTTGAGGAGTGTTATTGGTCTCTTTTCTGGCAAGCACCCCTCTCCCTAGAGTGATCCTGATAATGCCCCCTCCTTTGGCTGGAGGAAGGAACGCATGTGGAAACCCACAGCATGCATATGTCCCCAGGCCCCACCCACTTTCACAGCACCACCACCTCACTAGTCCTGCAGTCTTTCCTAGCTCATCTGTACTCCTGTGGGCAGGGCCGGGGCAGGGTGTGGCAAGTCTGCAGGGCCAGTCTGACTTTCCTAGGCACTGTTGCTATGACGTGTTCCATTCCATTCCCTAGAGTGGATGACTCTTGTCACCAACCTGTTTTCCTCGAGTTACACAAGCAAAGGCAACTTCTTAATCAACTGCTAAGGATCATTTGACAAGACTCATCGCAAAAAGCAGCTTTGATTTGCTGCCATTGTTGAACTTGTTTTAATAGCTAAACACTGAAGAAAGCAACTGGAGGTGGAGATTCTACATAAGTTTCAGTAACTATGTGGTCACCAGCCCCAGAATTCTGGTCTCAACATCAAGGAAGTGGAAGGAGCCAGGTGGAAGGACTGAGTGGAAGACCTGTCCCACAAGTCCAGCTGGACTGGGCAGGCTGGCTGGCAGTGACAGTGGGCCTTTTCTATAAGGCTCCTGGAGGCAGGGACTTTATCTTTTTGTTTTGTTTGGTTTGGTTTTGTTTTTTTGAGATAGGGTCTCACTATGCACTTCAGGCTGGCCTTGAGTTCACTTCCTAACCCAGGTTGGTCCCAAACTTGCAACAAATCTCCGTGGCAGGGACTTTACAGGAATGCTTATAGAAGGGCTTGAGGTCTGGTACACAGCAGGTGTGCAGTCTTTTCAGTCCTACGTTAACACTGCCTTCAGCCAAAGGAATGCCAGTCTACTCCCTATTTTTTTCCAAGAAATTTTATGCAATGCCTATTTTGATAAAGCCAGTATCTTTTCTTCAGTATCTTTGAAATGAATTTTGAAGCAAGAATACGAGATGTTTGGTAAGGTTGGAAATAATATTTTGCATCTCAGAGAGACCCTTTGTTTGTTTGTTTGTTTTGAGACACCATCTCGCTGTGTAGTTCAGGCTGGTCTTGAACTTACCATGTTGCCCGGGCTGGCTTCAAACTCATGAAGATCCTCCTGCCTCAACCTTCTGAGTTCTGGGATTGCAGGTATGCTCCACCACACCCAGCTAAGAGACCCACTTTAAACTTTAAAATTGTACTAGATTTCCACATAGAAATAGAAGAACCAGAGCATAATTTTATTTTGTTTTTATCAAGCAAGTCAGAGACGTTAGGAAGATTTCTGGATTGAAATGGTGGGTTGAGCATGTGTATCTAACTTCACTTCCTTATGAAACCCCACTCAGGCTACAGTAAAGGAATTTAAAAACATTTTTTTTTTTTTTTTATCGGTACCAGGGATCGAACTCACGACTGCCTGCTTGCAAGGCAGGCGTTTATGCCGCTGAGCTAAATCCCCAGCCCCCAGGAATTTAAAAATAAACAAAATTCAAAACCAATAAAGATAAGGAGAACAGGAGAGGAAGAACAGTAACATTTTAGAAAGTAGAAAGCCAATGGATTGATGGTGACTGGTCTAGGAGAACCAAGAAAGGTGACTCTTACATGGGCAGTGAGGGAAGCTGAGAGCCAGCTCAGTTTACACTGCAGAACCTCGCAAAGGCAGGAACTGGCAGTACAAGGACAGGAAGTGAGGCAGTGTGCCAACACTAGAGGACAGCCTGGAAGCCATGATCACTTCAAATCCTATATGACTGGGTGACAGCACCATCCCAGGCCCACCTTGGTAAAACACATTCTCTAAACTGGGGAATGTCAGGCACTAAGATGTGGGCACCACATGGAATGCATATGAACATATAAATCCCCATGGTCTGAGCCTCTCCCAGCTCACAGAAGGCTGGCAACAGAACTGTTACTCTCCAGGCAGAAACCTGGAAGACAGTCTGGCAAGGGCAAGTTCATGAGTTCAATTCCTGTACCAGGAAAACATAAAATAAAATAAAAGTAATGATAACAGGAGTTCTCCTAATAAATGGCCCAAGTGATCATGCTAAAGGGGGAGGGGCAACGAATTCAACAAATCACATTCTTTATACAGAGCTTCCAACATGTTTTTTAGTTCCTACTTATATATTATAGACAGTTGAGAATTATTAAACATTGGAGAAAAGTGATACGTGAAAACAAGAAGGGAAAAATAATTTGGAGAAAAAAGACAGTCTAGAGCAAAAACTAAATTTTAAAAATTAATGAAAAATTCAATGAAAGATATTACAAAATACTGCATCCATAAAACAAGAATAGGATGCTATGAAAAATTAACATTCAGAGAACAAAATCTCTTGAAATGATGAATTCAGAAATAAAAAGCTCAGCAGAAATCTAGAAGTACAGTAAGATGAGAAAAAGAAATACAACGCATTAAGACCAGAAAGAAATAAGTAGAGTTGTATCTGTAGACATGACTATGTAAGAATCTACAAAAATAAGTATAAATAAGTATAAAGTATAAAGTGAAGAATTCAAATTAATAAATGTAGAAGAAAGGAAAGCGGTAATTTAAGATGATCCTTATAACATGACAGTCTGGGTGTATAATCCAGTGTTTGCGTAGCATATATATGCAAGTCCCTGAGTTCAGTAAAGTGTTTGCGTAGCAAATCCAGTAAAGTGTTTGCGTAGCATATATATGCAAGTCCCTGAGTTCAATCTTAGGACTGAAAAAAATTCATAGTACTGTAATAACTATTGAAAAATTCACTAATGAATAGTAAAATGAGCAAGAGTTTAAGCAGAAATAGAATCTTTACATTATCTTAAAAATATTTCCCCTAAAATATTTAATAATTTCAAAGGAAAAAGAGTAACGGTGAGGACTTTGCAACCTCTGCCAGCTGATGTCCTGTGAGGCTTTGCCAATAGGGCACAGCAGAGGGAGATGTCAACTTTGGAAGAAGAAAGGACATCTTCTGTCTGCCTCTGTTCATGTCAGTCATTTTCATTGTAGCAGTGGTCCTTTTACTGTGAGTATGGCAGTTAGTTCTTGTGATTATCAAAAAAAAAAAAAAAAGAGTAACTTTACAGTGGAGAAACCCAGCAGACAGCATGTTAGTCAAGCAATCAAAGTTAACATATCAGTGAGACATTGACATCATTTGTGCATGATGCACGGAGCAAGGTACCTCCAGGATACCCAGCGTCATCCTTCCAAAAATGCACAACCTCATTTTAATCATGAGAAGATACCAAATTCAGAGGTGCAGTCTACAGAATAACGCATCAGTATCTTCACATTTATCAAGGGCGTGAAGGACAAGGCAAGACTGATTTACTGTCTCAGATAGGAAGAGACAAGGAAGACACAACAACTAAATGGAAAGGGGGCTCCTGAATTGGATCCTACATGCAAAACAAGGCATTAGTGGGAGACGAAATATGAATGAATTTTATAATCTAATTAATAATATTGTACCACAGTTAATCTCTTCATACAGTTCATTGTACTATAGTTATATTAAGAAAGCTGAATATGGGGTATAAAGGACCTCACTTTCCTGTCTTTGTAATTCTTCTCTCAATCTATGATTATCTCAAAATAAAAAGTTTTGTTTTTTATTTTTTGTTTTTTGGTACCAGGGACCAAACTCATAACCTCACACTTGCCAGGCAGGCACTTATGCCACTGAGCTATATCCCTATATCGCCAGCCCCAGGGTTTCTTTGATTTTTTTTTTTTTTAAACAGATTGTATTCAGGGCTTTTACACTGAGCTATGTCACTACCCTTTTTTTTTTTCAATTTTGAGACAAGGTCTTTGGAAGTTAATAAATTGCCTAGGATGGGCTCCAAATTGCCATCCTTTTGCCTTGACTTCCCAGAAAGCTGGGATTACAAATGTGTGAATTCTCCTTCTTTGAACTATATATTCATGTCCACTGATTTGTTTTTGTTCTTAATTATATAAAGGCTTCTAGGCAGTCTTCTACTCGTTAACAGGACTATTGTTTTAATAAAAATTTGGGATCGCTTTTTAGACCAAAAGTTGATTTTTTACTTAGACAAAACAATGAACTTTTTTTTAATGGCATCTGTGTCATGTCTAGAAAGTTTTTCCTCCACTTGCAACATTTTTTTCTAATATTTTTATGATTTCATTCTTTATATTTAAATGTTTTTTCTTTTATTTTAGAATATTTTATTTCAAATAGTTACCTAGCTTTTTAAATATTTTTACTAAATTATTCTTTCCCCCCACTGATCTGAAATGCCACCTACATTATGTACATAATCATTCTATATAATGATTTTTTTATAATGATTTTTTTCAAAAAAATTAGACAAACTGATTCTAAAGTTTCTATAAGTAAGCATATAAGAACATGAAAACTCAGAGAAAGAAGTATAACATGAATGGCACTAACTTAACCAGGTATTAGAGTGCATTACAAATCTGTAAGTCATTATAATCACTTGTTTATTAGACTATGAGCTCATTGACTGCAAGAAATAATTCAGCCCTGTGCATAGCACAGTCCTGGTTGGAGTAGGGAAGCAACACTGTTGAGTGAATGAGTGAGCAACCTGAGAAAGATGAAACAACCTTGGTTTGAAAGACTAGTTTGTCTCAGGTGTTTACATTTTTTTTCTCCTATTATCTTCATTTTCTACCGTCAGTTTACTCCTGAGCAAACAGGCTTAGAGAACATACAGCCAGTAGATGGTGGAGCTGAAATCTGGTCTTGACCAACTGCCCACTGAGCCTCCAAGGCCTCAGGGGAACAGCCCCCACAGCTATCCTGGAGAAGCTCCTTCCCGTGTCCACCCACCCACCTGGACCTTACAGAGCCAGTTCCTTCTGGGGGCTAGGACATCACCTCCCAGACTCACTGCCAGCTGAGACTGGGCCCTAGATCAGCACTTGTGGTCTTCCGGAATCCCGAAGTTCCAGCTGCCACATCCTGGGACAGGAACAGGAGGAGCCTCTGGAGTCCGATGGGAACCATGAGGCTGCCAAACCTCTTGTGGGCGTGGACCAAGTGTTCCAGCTCCAGCCCATCTGCTGTGCACCTTGGGGAAACAAGCTTTCTGAGCTTCATCTATAGAGTTGGGACTATTTCTTTCCTGAGGTAAAATGTATTAACAGCGACGTGCATAGACTTCACAGTATAATATAAACACTGCCCTTGCTTTCTTGGACTTCCTACAAAGGGAAGCACAACGTGTATACTTGTAATGGCTTCTTGCGTAATAATGTTTTTGAGATGTGTCATTGCATATATCATTGTTTCCTCCCTTTAATCCATTTCTGTCACTGTAGGGATACAACACCATCTCAGGACCTCGTCACCTCTCTGTGGATACTTGGGCTGTTTCTGGTGGGCACTGGGTGTCTTTCAGTGGGCATGTATTTGACTTCTGTTGGGTAAATACTTACTCAGAGGCCTCAGAACCATGTCAGTCCTGCCTCCTCCCAGGGGATCTGCCATGGGGAACACTCTAATGCTACCCCTTAGGACTCAGTTCCCCTGCTGCTCCTAGTCTGTGACTGAGGATAGCAGGGGACAGCATTCTCAGCAGCCTACTGAAAACTGCCAAAGCTGCACTGAGTCCTGTGGCCTTTTCTTCCTGGTCCCCTTCCTATCATCTCTGGCACAGTGGAGAGACCTGCATCCTCTCTTGTCCCCTTGCCCCCCACAGGCATTTCCTCAATAACTCTGCTGTATCATACCCTATCCTGACATTTGCTTCATTGAAGATCCACTCAGAACCCAAGTAGGATGGAACTGCAAGGTCATCCTCTCCCCATAGTTCAGTGAGGATGAGCCAGTGAGGTGTGGGCAGGAAGCACCTAGATAGACAGGCTCTCCATCTGGCAGGGTCAGCTGGGCAGGTAGGAAGATCCACAATGTCACCCTGCGGGCTACAGCTCCCTTGGCCGGGCAGTACCTCTGGCAGGAGGAGCAGGAATCGGATGCATGTGCAGCCATCCAGTTCACCTTGTCCTCAGAGCAGCAATCCTAGAGCAGATGAGGGCTTGAGGGTACTCTCTAGGACAGTGCTAAACTGAGACCAGGGGATGGTGCCACGATTGAGGTCGTCAGACACACAGGTCCACCCACATGCTTCATGGCCTAAGGCAAGGTTTTGACTGACATGGGGATAGAAATGACACCACATGGCACTGCCTACCTGAGTGTAAAGTGACTCTACAGGTGTGTGAGCTCTGATGGCTGCTGCATTCAGCTCTGTGCCATGGCAAAACTGCCCATGGCTTCCAAGGTTCATTTGAGCCAGGCCCCAAACCAGCAGGTAGGTATTGATCAACTGACTCTGCAATGCTAGTTCAAGGGTTGTGGGAGGAGTCACTACAGGAGACAGGTTAAAGAAGAAAGGATTCCAAGGGGAGGAAGTTTGGTCCCAGACATGTGCTTTTAAGAATGACCTCAAGAGGCCAGAGGTGGAGCGAGTGGTGCTTTCCCTCCCATTTGGTCTCTGTTTCTTGGTTCTTAACTACTGCATTTGCAAGTCCCCAAAAAAGAAGTGAGGAAAGGTGCTAAGAGGACCAGAGCTACACTGAATCCTTTACCAGACAGAAGCAATAGAAACAGGAAGCATAGGAGGTCACCAGACCTGTGGGGAAACATTCGCCCTGACTCACAGGAAATACCATTTTCTCCTATGACCACAAAGACTTTATTTCAAAACCTAGTTCCAGCATCCAGTTCAAGGCAGTGAGCTGAGCTCTGCTTCCTTGCCTTTGCAAAGACTCACTAAAATGGCGAGAAGCTAAATAAGAACAAACCTAGTCAAGGCCACAGAGGCTCTCAGGAGCCACAGTTAGTTTTGAAGTGTTGGAAAGTTGAGAGCAGAAAGGAGGGTACCTATGGCTCAGGGGAGCCAGCAAGTTTCATCCCAAAACAGAGAGAACATGGAATATTCCAAGGCTTCCTCTGCCTACAGCAAACTTTCTCCAGTCTCCATGTGGCTCCCTTCATTCCACTCAGACATGACCACCAAGAGAAATTCCAGGGCTACACAGTCTTATTGGCCTCTCCTTGCCAGCCTGGTCCCTCCTTACAGTGTCTATCACTACCTGAGATTACATCATTCTTTTCATCCACACTAGAATGGGAGCTCACTGAAAAGAAGGGCTGAGTCTGTTTTCTTCTCCAGGTCCCCAAGCAGAAGCCACTTGTGAGAAGTGGGATAATGCCCGCCACTACCCACAAACCATGTCTGACCCAGATGTGCAGAATCTGTGACTGTGTCACCATGAGAGACAGGAGATTAGGGGGTGGCAAAACTGGCTGGGGAAGTAGGTGGGACTTGTTCATTACAAGATCTAGGGATACACACAGAACAATTCCCAGAGCCTGCACATGACTTCAAGAGAGAATTTGACCACGTTGGCCTAGATCTGAAGTCAGCCCAAAGACTGAATGATGCAAAATGGACAGCTGCCATTGAGTTTTTGCACTTTCTTCTCTCTGGCAAACTGGCCTGCCCTCAATCTTTAGGGTATACTTTTTTCCCTACTTTTACTTTGCCCAAACTTGCTCTGTAGGGCCTATTTTCCTATCTTTAATAAAGCTTTGCTACCTTTTGTGCTTATCTTGACCTATTCTTTGCTCAGGACAGAAAGAACTTAGAAACCACCTCCAGAAGGAGATTTCAGCATCCCAAAGTTTGGCAACAACCATAAAAGGATGAAGGACTTTTCAGATGAGATGAAAGGTCTGGAGAGGAGGAGATGGCCCTGGAGCATCCAGGTGGGTCCCATAGTCCTTATCTGTGAAAGAATGGGGTCAGTCAGAAAAGATGTGCCAAAGGGGAAGCAGAGAGATGTGGGGCCATGAGCTAAGGAATGAGGCAACCTCTACAACTTGGAAAAGGCCAAGAAATAAGTTCTCCTTTGCAACTTCTGAACGGATCAGTTATGCTGACCTTATAGCTTAGTGAGGCTGATTGCGGACTTCCAACTTTCAGGACTATAAGATTTATGTTTAGACACCAAGCTTGTATTGATTAGTTGCAGCAGGAAGAGAAAATTCATAGAGTGCTCAATAAATATTTACTGAATGAATGAATGACTAATTGGGCCCAAGAAGGGAGAATTTCTATCTCTTACACTTCTACTCTCCTAGCAAGGATAGAGGGAAAAGGTTCCACCTGTCATTGTCCCCAAGGGAAGAATAATTTTTTTATTTTTTATTTTTTGGGGGGTGGTATCAGGAATGGAACTAGGACCTCACATTTGCTAGGCACACACTTTGCCACTGAGCTACATCCCCAGTCCCAAAGAGTCATTCTTTATGAGGTAACAAGGTGAGGCCTGGAAGGCTCGGCACAGAAAGGGAACGGGGAATGCAGCTGAAAGCTGCCTCCTACTCTGCCATCCATTGCCAGCCTCTGCTGTAGCAGGTCATTTGCTAAAGGTAAAGTCTGTCCCCTCTGCAGACTCCTGTGCCTCTCCACTGGGGCATATGATCCACATACACTTGTATTTGGGGTCACTCCTATGCCCAAGCTGGATTAATTGCATTGTGGAAAGATCAGCTAAGAAAAAAAAAATAATGTGCACATCAAAGATTCTTTAAACTTTCTGAAGCTGGAAAAAGAGCTCAAGGGCCGTGGCCACAAGGCAATGTCTCTCCTGTGTGGCTTATACTGGGAGAGGAGCCCTGTCAAACCCACTGGAAGAACCAAGCTCAGGGACATAGCAAGTGACTTACCTGCCTGGCCAACAGATGGGAGATGGAATTCATATGTCCATGTCTGCTGACTCACACGATGCACCTAAACCCCACCTCTCACATGCCCATTCACACAGCAGTGCTTTCTGGAACAGTCTCTTCCAGAGTCACAGGGAAAAGGAAAGCACATTTCAGGCAGAATGAGATGCTTGAAGTATTTGTGATGATTGTCCAAGACATCAGAGTCTGAACCAGGTTCCTGCACAAATTTTTAAAAGGCAGTAAAGTGTCCTTGTCAGATGTGGATGTAGGCAGGGTGGAGCATGCTGCTTTGGTGAAGACCATAACCTGCTGGGTTCACCTTGCACCTCTTTGGGTGGCTCCATGGTTCAACTGGGTGGCCATTATCACCTGATGAATGAAATGGCTAAGACTTCAGCATTGGGGCCAAACTGCCCGACTTCCAAGTCCCAGATGGAGCTCTGAGGCAGGACCCCATGTATTGCAAGTTCATGACAAATGAGATGACAAAAACTCCTTGAACCTAAAAGCACACAAAATTATTTAATTCCTCAGTTTCCTTAGCTGTAAATGAGAACAACAGTAGTCACTTCCTAGGCCATTCTGAGGGTTAAACAAGATTCTTGCATAAGGAAGCCTGTGCCCAACGCTTCACACCATGCTTGATGAATGGTTTATAGTTATATCCCTCATTCTCATTATCCTGAGCACACACCATCCAACAACTAACCAGACTGTCAAAAGGGATGGATTCAAAGAGGCAAAAGAAATCAGGTTAGATGTGCTAAGCAGGCCAAGGACTTTGCTACTTTTCTCCCAGGTAATATAGAAAGCGAGAACTAGAGGGTCTCAGCAGTCAGTTGGTGGGGATTCCCCAAATCTGGCTGTGCTTCAGAGGAGACTGAGAACTTAAAGTTGAACTGGCCAAAAAGCCGTCTAATAGTACTGATGGGGCAAGGTTTGTGGGTGACAGGGCTACTGCAGTTCCCTTCATAGACAGTGCAGGTCACAGAGGGTCAGAGAGAGATGACTCGTCCAAGATCCTGCAGTCAAACAGTGCCCACACTGCAGCTAGCACCTGCCAATCAATCCTTGGAGTCCCAAGGTCCTTGCCTCACACAAGGCTCTCTGCAGCCATGAGGCTAAAAGAGAAAATCACTGGGGGCTTTTCTTGTCCTTTGAAGCACTTTTTTTTTTTAATACTGGGAATTAAACTCAGGACCTCACACTTAACCAGGTAGGCACTGTGACACTGAACTAAATCCTCGGCCCTGAAGTAATATTTTAAAACCCAAAATGTAGACAGAAGAGAGAATTTTTTGCCAACATATCGACACACTTTCCTTTCAAAGAACACAAACTTCTTGATGTTTGATTTTAGCCAAATCTGAGTGGGAGCTTTAACCTGGCCTGGGGACAGAGAACCAATGGGCTGACAGGCTAGGTTGAAACCTTTTGAATTTAGAGGACAGTTTGCCTGCAAGAAGACGTGTGCTTAGCTGTCTGTTTAGAACTCACTCTGTTCAGTAGGATAAATATCAGCCTGGGGTTTGAAAGGGAGCATATGGGTGTCGGATAACAACTATTTTCTTCTAATGACAGACATGTGTTAATGAATATGTAAGTGTCCTGAGGTGAGGCTGGGAAAGCTCAGACCTGCTTGGACAGGATGTTTTGGAAATAATTTTTGCACCAAGGGCCAGGTTGCCAGGGACACTGAGGCTTAGGAACACTGAGGCTTTGCTCCTGCCTCTGGTCCCTGCAGAGCCCAGGGATGGTGCTTATGGATTGATTATGGTACTGATGGCCCCTCTCCTGGAAAAGACAGAGATAGGGAAAATTAAAAGATCCAGGGAGGCCTAGTCAAGAACTCCAAGATGCTTCCTAGCAGGGTCACTTCCTTGTTTGTGGCCTCAGCCACGTGGGCCTTGCTGTCATCACCACAGAGTGCAGAGCCACTCATGAGATGCAGGTAAAATGCTCACAAAAGGCGTGGCAGGCAGTGGGTGTACCATGAGTGGCAGTGGCTGTGGTTGCACAGGCCTGGACTCTTCCCATCAACCTGATCTGTTTTGGGGGCTGGGATGTTGGCGCCCTGCCATGGTGTACTTTTAGAAGGGAATATTGTATCGGGCTACAGGCAGGGCAGGAAATGAACCCCAAGGGCTCCTTATTGGCCTCACTATCCCTATGTAAGAACAGATCTAGTTGGGGGTCGGGGATATAGCTCAGCAGCACAGCACCTGTCTGGCAAACATGAGGTCCTGAGTTCTATTCCCGATACCCCTCCCTGCAAAAAAGAAGAAATCTGGGTAGAAGTGTGCAAGGGGCCCTTGTACCCTCACAGGCACATGCCGAGTGACTGTGGAGACTTACACTGGTCACCTTGATGGTGTCCACTCCCTGAGATCTGCTGGTGAACATCTGAATGGTACAGGGGACCCCAGCCCGCTCCAGAGCAGTCACACAGAAGCCCTGGAGATAGGGTCTTAGTGTTATTATTGGCCCAAACCCCCCAGGGCACTCTAAAGCACAGCCTAAGTGAAGAACCACTGATAGAATATGGACATTTTCTTTTATCTTTGCAGTACTGCTTCAGATACAGTGTTATAGTTGTAAAACTGATTTTCCCACTGAAAATAACAGGAAAGCTGAATGAAATATACGTATGTACACATGCACACAAATCTGTTTGAAAGCATCTGAGAATTCCTCAGATGGCTAGGTCTTAAAAGGACAGTAAATATTTGATTACTCCAAAAAAGACAAAAAGGAGAACTAAAAAAGGTAGGATAAATGGAAAACAAATATCATCTATTTGAACTCAAATATATCATGATAAATAGATGAATGGTGTAAATAAATGAAATATTCCATCAAAAGAACTTGTTTTCTGAGATTCAAAGTACAATGAAATATTATTTTTTAGTTTTTTGTTTGTGTGTGTGTTTGTTTTGGTTCCCGGGATTGAGCTCATGACCTCACGCTTGCCAGGCAGGTGCTTATGCTGCTGAGCTAAATCCCCTGCCTGTTTTGTTTTCTTGAGACAGTATCTTGCTGTGTAGTCCAGGCTGTCCTTGAACTCACTATGTAGCCCAGGTGATCCTCCTGTATCAACCTCTCTAGTGTTGGGATTACAGGTGTGCACCACCATGCCTGGTTAGAATGGTGTATTCCTAGGTCTGCAATCCATACAATTTTCCCATCTAAGACTGCGCTGTTTGTTTTAGAAAGGGCCTTGAAGATGCTGACTATTCTGGACAATGATGAAATAGCAGCTGAAAACAAAGATGAATCAAGAATGATGCCTCCAAAAGGTCAGCACTTCAGGTTGAATGTTGCCTCAAATCCAGAGACGAGGGACTCCCGGAAGACAAGAGGCAGTCCGAAAAGTAGCTTTTTCTGCCCTTTCAAGGGGTCCATGATGCCAATTTTTTTTTAGTTAGGCATAGTGGCACATGTCTGTAATCCTAGCATTCTGGGAGGCTGAGGTAGAAAGACTGCACATTTGAGTCCAACCTGAACAATTTAGTGAGTTAGTAAGACCCTGTCTCAAACAAAAAAAAAGGTCATGGGGGTTGGGACGTAGCTCAGTGCAAAGGCTCTAGGTTCAGGGAAGCTCTGTATTAAAGAGACTTGCAAAAATGTAAAATAACATTACTACTCGAGATGCAATGTGGTAGCTATAAACACAGATTTTTCCACTGAAAACGACTAGAAAAAGTGAACTAAATTTCCATATTAGAAATTATGGTTGCTTTTCATAAAAGATAATATTATCTGTGTCCACATTAATGTATTTATTGCTACTTTTAGGATGAACAGGTTTAAATTTCTTCAATTTTCATTTTAATAGGAGTCATATTGATAAATATAATCCACATAACAAAAGCACTTTAGAATACTTAAAATTCTAAGAGTGTAAAGTGGCTCTAGGAGGCCAGGTGGGGTGGTATGTGGCTGTAATCTCAGCACTCAGGAGTCTGAGGCAGGAGGATCACTGCCAACTGAAGACCAGCCTTGGCTACAAAGTGAGTTCAAGGCCAGTCTGCACTACATAGTGAAACCCTGTTCAAAAAAACAAAAAGTAAAAAAAAAAGAGCAGGGGCCTAGAACCAAAAATTTGAGCACTACTATTTGAGAGAAATAAAAATGAAAGTTCAAATTAACACATTCTACCAGTGACTATGAAGCTTTCCAACAATGAAACACAAGTTTTTCTACTCTTTCACCAAACTAACAGACTTTCCTATTGGGATGGGGCAGCTTTGAAGAATGTATATTTAAATTTTTAAAATCTCCTCAAGCCCTTTCCTCCATCCTTCTCTCCCTCCCTCTCTCCCTTCCTCACATCTTCCCTCTCTTGTTTTATTTACCTCTTTGAGACGGTGTCTTGCTGCTAACCATGGTTCAAGTTATTTTCCAGTTTCAGCCTCCTGAGAGATATTCACCACTGCACCTAGCTCTTTCTCTCTTTAGATACTAGCAATTATACCTTTATAAAGCTTAAAACATGTTAAGTGTGGTGTATGCCTGTAATCCCAGCAATCAGGAGGCTGAGACAAGAGAATTACCATGAGTTTGAGGTCAGCCTGAGCTACACAGTGAGTTCAAAATGAGCCTAAATTACATAGTAAAACCCTATTTCAAAAATCAAAACAAAATAAAGTCTTAAACCAATCTCAAAAGGCTTAATTTACTTGCTTACCATAACAAAGCCCAAACCCCAATAGTCTTTAAAGAGTACAACAAAATCAAACCATGAAATTTCCAACGTCTAATATTAGCTAGACTACTAGACGTATGACCTATACCTAGCAAAAAGCCAGTTAGTAGAATCAAACCAAAAAGAAACAATTTGTAGGGGAGCAGTAATGGAAATCAAACCCAAGGTCTCACGTGTATCAGGCAAGAGCTGCACCACTGAGCAACATCTTCAGCCCCAAGAACAGCTTATTCAGTTAGCAAGTGTTGTAGTTTGTGTTCCTGTGGCCCTGCCCCAAGCCTCATGCAATCATAGACGCGACCAAATCTAGCATTTGTGATTGGTTCGTTGTCTAGCACTCGGATTGGTGGTGTGAGTGTTTCACACGCCCAGGGGTGGAGCCAGGATACCATGTATCTGCGAGAAGAAGGTGTCTCTCTCTCTCTCTCTTGCTAATAGGACTTGCTGTTTGCAGTGCTCATGAAAGGCTGCCTAGCCGCGCCATGTTGCCTCGGAGCCAATTGAGTATGGACTGAAATCTCCAAGAACTGTAAGAAATAAACCTTTCCTTCTCTAACTTTGGGTGTCAGGTATTTGTTCTCAACAATGAGTAAAAAGTAACTAAGACAGCAAGCAAAGACATTTAAACAGCTACTATGAATATGCTCACTATGCATAAACCAGAGGTTTAAAGGAAAGAGGAACATAACCAGAAGAGAAATTGAAGGTATTAAAAATACTAATAGAAATTTTAGAATGAAAATGACGTGATTTGAAATTTAAAATTTACTGGTTAATAAAATACTTGGAGGAAAAAATACTCAGTGAACCTGAATGAAGACATATCTACCACAAAAATAATCAAGGACTACTAAGTAAACTGAATTTGAATTTAAAATATTCACCTTTGACAAACACATACATACACAAACTTGTACAAATGATTTCACCAGAGAATTCTTTCAAACAATTTAAGAAAAAAAAAATAGGGCCAATCTTACATAAACCCTTTGCAAGAACAGCAAGAGCTGGACCCAAAGCCAACATCACCTTGATTTCAAAGCCTGATGTGGACATTACAAGAAAGGTAAATTACGAATGAATCTTTCGTGGCCCTGAAGCAAGGCCAGCAGATCGCTGTAGCTGCTGGTTTCAAACAGAAGCCTAAAGAGAATTCTTTCTGTGGTCTGTTGGCCATTTCAGAACTTTGGAAATGGAATGCTCAATTCATCAGAAAGAAATAGCAGGTGAGTATGGCGGACTTTAGGGGGCCTGAAGGAGAGACCCTGACGCATCGGGACCTGCACCATGTGGTTGACTCCGGGTGCCGGGAGAACAAGGAGCTCCCCCCATCTCTGGGGACAGCTGAGAGTGTGGCCGACTTTCAACAGCCCAAAGGAGAGAGACCCTGGCACCTCGGGACCTGCACAGTGCGGTTGACTTGGGGTGCCGGGAGAACAAGAACTACCTCCCTCTCTGGGGGCAGCTGAGAGTGTGGCAGACTTTCGGCAGCCTGAAGGAGAGAGACCCTGGTGCATCGGGACCTGCACTGTGAGGTTGACTTGGGGTGCCAGGAGAACAAGGAACTCTTCCCATCTCTGGGGGGCGACTGTGATCCTGCCTGCATGTGGGCTGAGAATCAGACATCTCATGTCATCCTGTCCCCCATCCCATGTGCCCCCCTCTCCCTCCCCCTGCTTAGCAAGTGGGAGCCAGTGAACTACACATCTTGTGAAAAGATTGGCTATGTTATTTAGTATGAGCTCTCCATATGCAAAGATAAGGATAAACATTTGGAAGAAAACAAGAGACAATAGGACAGATAGTGAAGATCTCTAGTTGTCTAGCTTTGAAATTTATGCTTTTTTATGTCCCATTCTGTTCTGTTTTGTTGTGTTTAATTTTACTCCCTTTTAAAATAAAATTTTAAAAAAATGAATCTTTCTCAGGAAGATTGGTGCAAAATTCCTTAGCAAAATATTAGCAAGCAAGACACAGTAATATATGAGAAGGTTAATACCTCTAGCAAGAAAATTGGTTCATTCTACAAATGAAAGATTATGTTAGCATTTAAAAATCAGTGAGCCACCACAAGCCATGTGGGGCCAGAAGGAGAAACAAGTCAATTCACCCTTCCTGTGAGTCAGTGGAAGCCATGCTGTGTCTGTGAAGAGTAAAAAGAAGCCCATTTGCCCTTCCCATGAACCAATGCAAGCCACATGGGCCCCAGGAGGAGAAACAAAACAATTTGCCCTTCACACGAGCCAACCAGAACAAGCTGGGAGATGAGAGCAACCCTCTCCCCACAGGCAACCAGCTGATCTGGAGGACAGGCTGAATTGATAGCAACTGAGATACAAAAACAACTTAATGCTTGTTTTGTTTGATTGACTTTGCAGGCCTAAGGCTGGTAGTCTGAGCATCTATTAAGAGGAAATCAATATGCAATATAACAAATATGGGGGATTTCCTTCTGTCTTGTTTTTGAAATCCAATATTGTTCTCACTGTTTTGTTTTGTTCCATTTTTTTGTTTTATTCAATGTTCTGATTGGTTTTATTCTGTTTTGCTTGATTTAATATGTCTGATGGTATGCGCAGCAATTTGGATGATAACACTCAGAGGTATTATGGTAGCAGTGGTTGATTTCCTATTATCCTGTTTTGAAATCCTGTATCACTTTCACTGTTTTGTTTTGATTGGCTTTATTCTATTTTATTTTGTTTGGTTTTATTCTCTTTAAAATACACTTTCATTCTTTTGTTTTGATTGATTTTATTCTGGTTTTTTTATTTTAGTATGTCTGATGATATGGACAGCTATTTTGAAGAAAACAAGAGACATTATGGTAGCCATTGTTGATTTTCTATTATCTTGTTTTGAAGTTCTGTATCACTTTCATTGTTCTGTTTTTATTAGATTTATTCTGTTTGGTTTGGTTTGATTTTATTCTCCTTAAAATGAAAAAAATTTAAAAATCAATGTAATTTAACCAAATAAGGGGGCAAATCATATACATTTGATAAAATTTGATATTCACTATAGTAACACCAAGAAAATTTCAGGAAACTAGAAGTAGGCTTATTAAAATTTTTCAAAAAATAAAATCAGGATTGCATATTCCTGTAATCCCAGCACTTGAGAGGCTGAGGCAGGAGGATGAGTATGAGTCCAAGACCAGCCAGAACTACATAGCGAGATCCTGTCTCAAAAAAAAAATCTTCAATCTGAAATGATAGCAGCAAAAAACCTGTAGCAAGTCTTCTGTTGACTGAAATATTGAAAGTTTTCTGCCTGAGATCAGGAATTACTCCATTTCTATTTAACCTTATATTAAAGGTCTAAGAAAAGAGAAAAGAAAAAATAAAATTTATAAAGACTAAAAAGGAAGAAATAAAACCATTTTTCCACAGGAAATATGATTATATACAGAGAAAATCTAGATATTCATAGATCAACTTTTTGATTAATAAATGAAATTAGTAAGGTTGCCAAATACAAGGTCAAACCAAACCAACATGAACTAAAATTTCTTGCATTGGGCTAGGGGTTTAGCTCAGCAGCACAAGTGCCTGCCTGGCAAACACAATATCATAAGTTTGATCCTCAGTACAAAAAAAAAATTCTTGCATTTCAATGTATTAGTAACAAATAAGTAGAAAGTGAAAATTTAAAAATAATATTATTACAATAATACAGGTATACATACACACAAAACCACATCAAGTACATTGGAATAAAACTAATGAGGGATCTGGTGGTACATCTCGTAATGAGGGATCTGGTGGTACATGCTCGTAATTACAGCACTCAGGAGGCTGATACAGGAGGATCACCATGAGAGCAGTCTGGGCTCTGTAGTGGGTTCAAGGTCAGCCTGAACTACGTTGCAAGACCCTGTCTCAAAAAACCAAACCAAACCAACCAAAGAAAAACCTAATGAGGGATATGAGACCTCTACACCAAATACAAATCAGTATTGTAAGAAAGTAATGCATACCTAAATAAATAGATACAACTGGTTCATGAGTTAGAGTACTAAACACTGTAAAGATTTCAATTCTTCCCAGCTTATTTATAGTTTCAATAGGGCCGGGGTTTAGCTCAGCGGTGTAAGTGCCTGCTTGGCAAACTTGAGGTCGTGAGTTCAATCCCTGGCACCAAAAAAAAAAATTAAAAAAAAATAGTTTCAATACCATAACAATAAAATTGTTATCAAGATTATTTGGTGGAATGTGTAAATAGACAAGCTGATTTAAAAATGTATATGGAAATGCAGAGGACAGAGACTGAGGATTTACACTATCAGTTATGCCTGCCCTACATTAAAATGAATAGGTTTTAGAGCAGATAAAGACACATGTGATAATCTGGTGCAATGCCGAACAGGGCAACTTTAGTGCTGAGCCAACCATCTAGTGGTTCTGAGAAAGTAAGTTTTGCTACTTAGGTCATATAAAATGCAAAAATTTTGATCCTTACTTTATACTGTATATAGAAAACAAAATGAAAATGTTAAAACTATAAGATTTCTAGGGAAAAAAAATTTCATGAAAAAATTTTATACTCTTTAATTAGGTAAAGATATCTTTAAAATGATGCAGAAACACTTAATAAAGGAAAATAATTGGCAAATTAGGTTTGATTTAATTAAAACCTTTTTTTCAGCCAAAACACCTTTGAAAGGGTTCAAATATAACCATTGACTATAAGAAGATATTTTTGTGTTATGTGTGTCCATGTATATATAAACACATACATACATACACACATACACATATATATGTTTAAAACTCATGATTGGAATATATAGAAAATCTTACAAATCACTAAGAAAAAAGCAGGCAATATAATAAGAAAAAACAAGCAAAGGAATCAAACAAAAGCTTCACAAGAGACGTTTTGCAAACAGCCAATAAACATACAGAAAACTGTTCAACCTCAGCAGTTTTCTGGGCATGCCAACTGCAAGCCACAATGATGATCAGTCACATAGACCAGAATGCCTACAGTGCTTTGAACTGACAACATTAAGAGTGAAAGAAGTAGGCAAGTTCATAAACAGAATTAATTTATGTCAGGAGAACAAGGCTAATGACCAAGAGGGGTCAGGAAGGGACATTCTGAGGCACAGGTGTGTTCTATTCCTGGACCTTTGAAAATAAGGAAGGGCCAGTTACGTAGGTAGGTTGACTTTGAAAATTTAACAAGCTATACAATTACTATTGTGTCCTCTTCTGTATATATGTCATACTTTGATAAAATCCCACCTGAATTAAAGAGAAGGAAAGGAGAAGGGAGGAGGCGGGGACTTTTAAAAGACAGCAAGAGCTTGTGAGAGGGAGAGAAGATGTAAGGAAACAGGCTGAAGATGGGCCCCACCTGCTCTCCAGGTGCCCCGTGTCCCCTCTCCCAGTGTCTGTGAAGTGTGGAGCATTTACACTGCTTTGGCCAGAGCAGATGGCTAGAGCAAGGTGCCAAGACTCTCCTGCCTACTTTTCTTCCTGAGGACTTGGTTGTCATCTGCCTCACCCGTAACTCTGCCCACCTTCCCTGGGTGGATGGAGATTTGAGTGCCAGCCTCCAGATAAAGAAGGAGATTAATTTGATCCCCCACCTGGGCACCTCCTCATTGGCTGGTGAGGGGATGAGCAGGTGGGATGGGTGCATGAGCGGCAGAGATGGGCTTGACCTTCCTCTTTTGTGCCTTTTTCTGTCTGAGCGGGGCTGAGGGCAAGGAGTGTGCTGGCCAGGAAAGAAATCTCTGAGACTGCAGCTCCCCCACGGTGAGGTCCCCTTACCTTTGCCAGGCTGTATCTGGCCTACATTGGAGGTGGCAGGGCACAGCAAAGAATATCATGGGCTGAGATGAAGAGCAGAGGACAGGCACACTTTTGGCACAGGATGCCAGGCTCTTCAGGGGCTCCAAAGGGAAAGCCTGCTCTGTTTATTTGTATCTAGGACAAATGTTGCTGGTGGTGATCTCTACTGTCTTTCCCTGAAATGGCATCCTCTGAGCCTGACAGGGTCAGAAGCAGACCCAGCTGTACAAGGAGGCAGGAAGCATGGGCTCTGGTTTTTTCACTGCCTTTATGACGTTAAACACATCACAATACCACCCTGCCACACTCATTCCCTCTCTATGAAATAAGGCCTCAGCATCCTAGACTGTGCAAGATGGTGACCATTAGCCATGTGGCACACAGCTGTGTAAACTAGTTAAAATGGATCTTTTACAAATGGGAAGGGCAGTAAGAGACAGAAGGAAGAGAGAGGAAAGGGAAAGAGATGTAAAGAGAATTAAGTAAATGAGTTATGTACATGTACTAGCTTTTCACAATGAATGTACTGCAAACATGTACTAATAAAAATTTAAATGAAAAATAAATTAAAATGAAATAAAATATAAAACTCAGTACTGAGAACTTGCACAAAGATGGCATAGCAGTAAGTAGCAGAGAAAACAGCCTATCTGAGAGTCACCATGCAGACACTAGGATATACATCATGAGGAGACAAGGAGGAAGGAAGTGGGTTCCCTAGACTCAGGAAGAATCTGAAGTATGAATTGAAGCACACAGAGAGAGTGAAAAGAAGAACTTCAAGGAAGACAAATGTGGTAGATGGCAGCACCTTTGCCCTGAGATGAGACTCACTGCATGAGAGAAGCTGTCCAAACCTGGGGATGCACAGTCATGGTGACAGTGACAGCTGATGACCATGGAGTCCTCTGCAGAGATGTGGCAGTGAAAGGGAGCAGCAGACATGGAGGAGTGCATTGGCTGGTGGTAAGTGCTGAGGACTTAGTCCTCCAGCAGGGGGACAACAATTGGCAGGGAGCCATTTTGGAGACAGGCCAGCTGAGCTCAGAACCCAGAACTGCTGCTGGCTTCTTCTAGCAGCTTGCAGCTGGGCTCAGACCCATGGAAACTGCTTGGACTGCAGCAAGCCCAGTGAGTAAGGTCTCAGGACAAACCTGCTGAGATTATCCACTACTCTGCCATAAAACAACTGCTGGCTTGCTTGGGTAGATGAGCACAATTTGGGATTCTCCACAGGTTGTCTGCTAGTGAAACAAGAGAGAATCCTAGATCAAATCCTTTGTTTTTCTTTTTCTTTTTCTTTTTCTTTTTTTTCCTCTTTCTCCTTCATTGTTTTATGAGTGTGAAAGTGGTTCCTAACCTCTCTGTGGTATGGTTCTGTTCTGTTCTTCCTTTGATCTCTTCCATCTCTTTTCCTTCAGTCTTCTGCACCAGTTTCCCCAAGTGGGTGTGATCCCCTTTTGTCCTCCAATCTTACTTCTAATCTCTTTCTGTTCTTTTTCTATTTTCTCTTTAACCCATTTCTATTTTCTATTTTCTCTTTAACCCATTTTAAATTTTAACCTTCCAGGGCAAAATTGACACAGTACAGACTTATGTATTGCATATAACTATCTGGTTTATTTTACATTTTGTTATATATATATATATATATATATATATATATATATATCTCACAAATCTAGTTCATCAGTTAATCAGTTAAAAGTTACAAATTAAGGGTTACCCTAATGTTGAAACTCAAACTTCTAGAAAAAGAAGAGTAGGCTAAGCCAAAAGCTCACACAAGGGAGGAAATTATAAAGATCAGACCAGAAATTAATGCACTGGAAACTAAAAAAAAAATATATATATATATATATATATATATATATATATATATATATATACAAAGACTCAATGAATTGAAGAGTTGGTTCTTTGAAAGATTAAATAAAATTGCTGAACCTTTAGCTAACCTTATCCAAAAAGGAAAGAAAGGACTCAAATCCATGCAATTAGGAATGAAAATGATGACATCATAACAGACCCTGCAGAAATCCAGAAAATCATCTACACCTACTTTGAAAACTTCTATTCTAATAAGATGGAAAATAAAGAAGAAATGGACACATTCCTAGATACACATGAATTAACAAAGCTGAATCAAGAAAATATAAAAATCATAAATAACCCAATATCAACAAATGAAATCAAGGGCAGGGGATTTAGCTCAGTGGCGTAAGCACTTGCCTGGCAAGTGCAAAGTCATGAGTTCAATCCCTGGTACCCACCCCCCCCAAAAAATGAAATCAAAGATGTAATTAAAAACCTGTCAACAGGTTGTGAAATGCTGTGTTGCTTGCATTGTTCTGTTCTGATTTGCTTTCTTCTGTTCTGTTTTATTCTCTTTAAAATTTAAAAAATTTTTTAAAAAAGAAAATGAAAAACCTATCAACAAAGAAAAGCCCAAGCCATGATGGATTCTCTGAGAATTTTACAAGAAATTTAGTGAAGACCTAGCACCAATACATCTCAAACTCTTTAATGAAATTGAAAAGGAAGCACTACTCTCAAATTCATTCCTGGAAGCAAGCATTACTCTGATTCCAAAACCACAGAAGGACCCAACTGAGAAAGAGAATGACAGGCCTAACTCCCTAATGAACACTGATGTAAAAAATCATCAATAAGATACTGGTAAACAGATTGTAGCAAATCGTCAAGAAGATTGTGCACCATGATCAAGTGGGATTCATCCCAGGGATGCAGGGATGCTTCAACATATGTAAATCCATGAATGTAATACACCGTATTAACAGAGACAAGGACAAAAATCGTATGATCATCTCGATAGATGCAGAAAAAGCTTTTGACAAAGTCCAGCACCTATTAACAATACAAGCCCTACAGAAAATTGGAATAGATGGTCTTTGTCTCAATCTGATAAAAGCCATCTACAACAAACCAACAGCCAACTTCGTACTAAATGGACAAAAAAACTGTTAGCTTTTACTCTAAAATCAGGGATAAGACAAGGATGTCCACTGTCTCCACTCTTATTCAACATAATCCTGGAAACTATAACTGAAGCAACTAGACAAGGAATAAAGATAGAGAAGGAAGAAGTTAAACTATTGTTACTTGCAGATGACATACTCTACTTACAAGACCCCAAAAACTTCACCAAAAGACTACTAGATTTAATAGGCAAATTCAGTAATGTAGCTGGTTACAAAGTCAACACTCAAAAATCAATAGCCTTCCTGTATACCAATAAAAAAACTCACTGACAGAGAAATCAGGGAAACAATACCTTTTACAATAGCATCCGAAACATGAAATACCTAGGAATCAATCCAACAAAAGATGTAAAACACCTCTGTACTGAAAACTACAGTACTGTGAGAAAGGAGATTGAAGATATTAGAAAATGGAGAGATATCCCATGCTCTTGAGTAGGGAGAACCAATATAGTGAAAATGGCTGTACTTCCAAAGCAGTTATACAGATTCAGTGCAATCCCAATAACAATTCCAATAGTATATCTCACAGAATTAGAGAAAACAATCCTAAAATTCATCTGGAACAAGAAGAGACCTAGAACAGCAAAGGCAGTGCTGGGAAAGAGACAAGACAGCGGGCACCACAATCTCTGACTTGAGATTATATTATAAAGCTACTGAGCAATTGAATGCAGATGTCTTGTACTCTGAGTGAATGATTTGGGGATGACAATGCACAACATATGTACCGTTATTGCCCTGTGATTGATGTGTTTTGAAATTTTTAGGGTTTTTTTTCTCCTTGAAATAAAATGGATTTTTAAAAAAAGTAATAAAAATAAATAAAATTCAGTTCTTTTGTCTTGCCAGCTACATTTCAAATGCTTAGTAGCTCCATGTGACTAGAGCCAGTATCAAGGACAAACTAGTAAATATTGGGGGAGCTGAAGAGGGTGCAGGGAAAGGCTTCAGAGGAACTTCCAAGAGGCTAAATGGAGGCAGCACAGTTTAGAACAAACCACAGACACCTTTGAGGGCCCACGGATGAATACAAAGGAGATGACAGATGTAAAATGAATTATTAGAATACAGTGATATGTGACATAAGAAATGTATTTTGACCATATAGGAATAGCACAAAGGAGGGTCAAGAGAACTTTGAGAGCGACATCATGGAGCAGTCTGAAAGTCAGGGTAGGAGGCTGCCAGGCTGACAAGAGGGACAGACTGCCTATGGAAACCTGGGAGACAGGAGGTGTGCTCAGCAAGTGGCAAACAGTTTTTTTGTATTTGGTGTGTTGTCATTGATTCTGTTCTGATTTTTGATCCATGATAGAATTCTGGAGACTCCATTTTTAGGTCTTTTCTTATTGACTGATGTAGTGAATTTGTGGGAGCACTTCATTCCACTCTTCTTATCCTTTGTGTCCTCAGATCTAGGAAAGTGGTAGCTCTTCCTCAGTGCTAAGGGAGTAATTGTACCATACATCATGGGATTTCCTCTTCTTTAATTAAAGTTTAGTATTAATATTTACCTCACTCCCTCCTGTATAGGTAGCAATTGCTGTCTAATAAACCATGCCCAAAAAGTAATAGCTTAAAATATAATCTTTTAGTTAGCTCACAAATATGTATGTTAGTGATTAGGTGGGGCTCAGCAGACATCTCTGGTTTTGGCTCAGCTTTCTGTTTTATCTGTAGTCAGCTGTAAGATGGTGTCTTGGTTACTTTTCTCTCATTGAGAAAATATACCTGATGCCCAAAACGAAAGAAGCAAAGGTTTATTTAGCTTACAGTTTTTGGAGGTTTCCGTCCATACTTAGCTGGCTTTAAGGCAGGGTGATGTGGCTAAGGGGCAGCCATTCATGGTGGCTACAAGCAAGAAGAGGGAAAAGGGCAAAAAGGAGAAAGCTTGCCTCCTTTCATTCCTTATATTGTATATAGGTTACCTGCCCCTGGGCAGGTGCGCACTCACACCACTAACCCCAGCACTAGACAACGAACTAATCACAGACACTAGACTCAGCCACCTCCATGACTGCATGAGGCTTTGGGGGGACATTTAAACACAAACCATAACAGATGGGTACATGACTCTAGTGCCTTGATGAACTCTCTTATGAACTGGTTGGGCTGGGACATCAAGCCTTTTCTCCTTAATGTTTTAAATGCTTTAGCAGTCAATCCTGGGCCATCCTCGTGGTAGGGGAAGGGATTCAAAGAGAGAACAAAAGACCCAGAACTCTTACATTTAATTGGCCAAAGCAAATTATAAGGCCACCTCAGATTTAAGTACAAAAGTATTCCACCAATTGATGGGAGGGAGTATGTATTATTACAAAGTATTATTAAAAATGCTATAAAAAGAAACAACCTAATTATCCAACTGATGAGTGTCAAAGACCATTCTATACAATTTTTTGGGACAAATTATTTCATTATTAAATTGTGATTAGGGCTTGTCCGAGGCCTAGTGCCTTGCCATGCAGGTCAGCTATGGTGCAGGAACAGAATTCCATGTGCCTTCACTCATAGTTGAGGCCTCAATAGTCCTATGATGCTGTGATGCCCCAAGGTGAGACTGCATCAGCTGAAGACATCCTGGTTCCAGTACTAATAAATATAGAGATTCAGGGCTGGGGATGTAGTTCAGTGGTAGAGTTCTTGCTTTGCATGCACAGGGCCCTGGTTTCAATCCCCAGCACCACCAGAAAAAAAAATTCTAGCAAATAGGGTTTCATCTTGGGTAAAGGACAAACCCCTTAACCTGCCTTTTCTCCTCACTGTCCTCATCAACACAAAAACCCCTATTAATCAAAAGTCAAGGCATCTGAGTCCTCTGTAATCTCTCTGAGTATTGTGTATACCTGATAAATGGTGGTTGGCCTGGAGTGTCATTGTCTTCTGCCTGTCCTGAGGTCAAACACCTTCCCCATCCCCCCACTCCTTATTTCTGTCTTTCTTTATCACTCTCACTAGGCAGATCAGGGATGACAGGCCCCACAGATAAGCAGATAAAGATGATCTATCCATATAATGTAGTGTCATTTATCAATAAAAAACAATCAAGTATTGATAGATGCTATAACATGGGTGACACTTGAATATAATATGGTAAGTCAGGGAAGCTAATCACAAAAGATGACATATTTTAAAAAGATAACATTGTACAATTCTACTTATATGAAATATCTAAGAAAACATAAATTCATAGAGACAGAAAGTAGATTAGAGTTTTTCAAGGTCTGAGATAAGGGAAATGGGTTTTAGGGGTGATGAAAATGTTGTAAGATTAGATAGTGGTGATGGTTATACAACTCTGTGAGTATACTGAATTGTATACTTTTGAAGGTTTAATCTATGATATATGAATTACATCTCAATAAAAGTATTATTTAAAAAGTAGAAAAGTGAAAAAAATTCAATGCAAAACAAATCTACCAAAGTAGGAAAACATCTTTTTGGAAAATTTATAAATGAAATTATAAAATTTTCATTATTACTGAATATT
This sequence comes from Dolichotis patagonum, assembly GCA_004027295.1. Classification (NCBI taxonomy): domain Eukaryota; kingdom Metazoa; phylum Chordata; class Mammalia; order Rodentia; family Caviidae; genus Dolichotis; species Dolichotis patagonum. The sequence continues at coordinate 51,811 of PVJX010003337.1, forward strand.
AGCTCTTGTACAAATAATATATGAAATATACATGAAATAACATATAGACTTTGTTGTTTAAAACAATGGCTATTTCTATGAGGCTCCCAAAATAAAAGGCCCAGTCAAAAAATTGACAAGTGAAATGAATAAATACTTCTCAGAAGAAGTACAAATGGGCAATAAATACATGAAGAAATGTTTAACATCATTGGTCATTAGACAAAGGCAAATTAAAACATCGAGATTCCATTTTACCAAAGGAAGAATGGCTATCATCAAGAAAACAATAACAAATGCTAGCAAGACTGCAGGGAAAAAAGAACCCTTCTACACTGTTGCTGGGAATGTAAACTTGTACAATCACTAGGGAAATTCTTCAGAAGACTAAAAATAGAGATTCCATTTGACTCAGCTATTCCCCTTCTAAAAATCTTCCCCAAAGAGTTAAAGACATCATATTACAGTGATTCACACACACTCATTTATGGCAACACAATTCATAACAGCTAAACTTTGGAGTGGTCTGTGTGCCCATCAAGAAATGCATGGAAAAAGGCAATGTATTTACACATAATGGTATTTACAAGCAATGGAGCACTAGTCTGCCAAAAAGAAAGGTAAACTGGAGTCATTTGTAGGAAGATGGATGCACCTTGAGACCATAATGTTACATGAAATAAATCAGACACACAAGTTTACATATGACATGGTTTCTCTTATATGAGAAACCCAAAATATAAATAAAGAGCAAAATAAAAGATAATAGGAGAAAGAGAAATAGATTTTTTTTTCAAATGGGGAGATCAAGAGATAGAAGGAGGGGGAGAGAAACAGATGAAAAGAGAATTAAAATGTACATGTACTGACTCCCCATAACAAATGTAATCATTATATAGTACAAACACATATAAATAAAAAATTAATGAAACAATGACTATTTCTTTTTGGGGGAGATAAATATATCTAATCTGATTAAGCATTGCACAGTGTATACATGTATCAAATCATCATATCATACCCCCAAATAACATACAACTCTTATTTCATGTATTAGTTAAAAATTAACTGATGGATATGGTGGCTCATGCCTGTCTCAGCACTCAGCACTCAAGAGGCTGAGGCAGGAGGGTTGCTGTAAGTTTGAGGCCAGCCTGCACTGCATGGTAAAACCTTGTCTCAAAAAATAAAAAATAAAATAAGGGGCTGGGGATTTAGCTCAATGGCATAAGCACCTGACTGGCAAGCATGAGGTTGTGGGTTCAATCCTTGGTACACCCCTCAAAAAAAGCTTTATCAAAAAAGTGCTGAGAATGGTAATTTCAATTCACCTGAGATAATCTTCCCTTAGTGGGAAATGACTTTTCAATGGTTAGAATTTAAGATATATATAGACAATGAAATAAGCCAAAGCTAACAATGGCTATTTCTAAAGGTGGTTTTTCTGAGTAATACCCTTCATGCCCCTTTCCTGTCCTCCCTCAGTAGACAGTTCTGAGAGATGCACCAGGCTTTGGGTTCAAGTGCAGTTGGCAAAACTCTAACGTGGCCTTAGAGGAAAACTCAGTGAATGCAGGAAATTATACTTCAGGGGTTGCTTTCCAGGCCTTTCAAAGTTCCTTTAGAGGAGCTGCGTATCATCTCTTCAGATGTGAAGCTTGGCTTCTCCAGTCAGTTTACCTAGGAAGACATTAAAGTGTGCTTAGGTCACCTGCAAGGTAATTGTTTCAGTGGTGCTTTACAATTTGAAAAGATATTTTTACATATGTTTCTTATCACTTCCCCAATCACATTGCGGGATAAATAACATAATGGTGGTTTTGAGGTGCCAAAAGATCTAGTAATATCCCACAGTTAATATGGGGCAGAGTTCCTCCTGAATACCAGTCTTTTAATTTCCAAATCACCTATCTGACGTTTATACCTTTATACCATGATGGGCTTGTGCTTACCTCATGCACAGTTTAAAGGCCCCAACAGGTCCAGGTAGGAATTTTCCAGAGTTTGTACTATAAGGATAGTTTAAAGAAGTGTTTCTACTGGTAACCATTCCATATGATAATCTGTGTCTTACTACCTTTCTTTTTTTTTTTTTTGTACTGCAGATTGAATTCATAACCTCATGCTTGCCAGACACGTGCTTGCACCACTGAGCTATATCCCTGGCCCCTACTGCCTTATTTTTCAAGAGCAAGTGTATCTGGGGCACTTTGTTCACCTGGCTTCCCTTTACTACAGCTCCTATTTTTCTTTAATATTCAGGCAACAAATATCTCACTCAGAGCAAGGGCCTGGGAATTCTGAGATGCTTTTGTCACCCTCTCTCTGTCTGGGGCTTTACCACCTAATTGTGGTAGATATATTAAGTCTAACTCTATCTTGGGCTGAGTACATCATCAAGATATGTGCAAGATGCTATGGTTGCATAATCCTCCTGGTGAATCAGAAAGGTTTCTAAAGCAGGTGACATTTGAGCTGCCCCTTACACAATGAGTAGCATTGTGACAGATTGAGAAGATGGAGAACTCTCTAGGGAGACAAGTTGCATAGAATCTATCTCTGATGGCCCTGAAGCAAGGCTAGCAGATTGCTGTAGCTGCTGGTTTCAAACAGGAGCCTAAAGAGAATTCTTTCTGTGGTCTGTTGGCCATTTCAGAACTTTGGAAATGAAATGGTCAATTCATCAGAAAGAAATAGCAGGTGAGCATGGCGAACTTCAGGGGGCCTGCAGGGGAAAGACCCTGGCGCCTCGGGACCTGCACCATGTGGTTGACTCCGGGTGCCAGGAGAACAAGGAACTTCTCCCCTCTCTGGGCGGCAGCTGAGAGTGTGGCAGACTTTCAGCTGCCTGAAGGAGAGAGACCCTGGCGCGTTGGGACCTGCACAGCGGTTGACTTGGGGTGCCAGGAGAACAAGGAACTTCTCCCCTCTCTGGGGGCAGCTGAGAGTGTGGCAGACTTTCGGCGGCCTGCAGGGGAGAGACCCTGGCGCATCGGGACCTGCACCATGAGGTTGACTTGGGGTGCGGGAGAACAAGGAACTCTTCCCATCTCTGGGGGGCGACTGTGATCCTGCCTGTGTGTGGGCTGAGAACCAGACATCTCATGTCGTCCTGCCCCCCATCCCGTGTCCCCCCTCCCTCTCCCCCCTGCCTAGCAAGTGGGAGCTAGTGAACTACACATCTTGTGAAAAGATTGGCGATGTTATTTAGTATGAGCTCCCTGTATGCAAAGATAAGGACAAGCATTTGGAAGAAAACAACAGACAATATGACAGATAGTGAAGATCTCTGGTTGTCTTGCTTTGAAATTTATGCTTTCTTATGTCCCATTCTGTTCTGTTTTGTTGTGTTTAATTTTACTCCCTTTTAAAATAAAGTAACATTAAAAAAAAAAAGAATATCTCTGAACTTCCCATATGCCATGTGCCAGGTATCTACCCTGTGTTTATTATCTCGAGATAGCAATCACTTACTGCTCCCCAATTCCTCCCACAGACACACTTTTAAACTGTCAGAAAGGTCTTTTGCATGATTCATATTCTAGCACCGCTAAACCACATCTGTTTGTAATCATTCAAAACTTAATGGCCCCCAGGTCTATTAACTACAGTTGGCTGGCCACAGTAAAAGTCCGAACACTGACTTTAGAATCGAACACCTCTCAGACTTGCTTGTTATGTGGACTGGACTGATAAGGGTCTATACCTCCTAATACTTAGTACAGTCTAAAGTATCTCCAGCAGGAAGAGTGCCATGCTAAAGAGTAACAGCAGGCAAGACACAGAAATTATCCACAAGATCAAGGAAATCATTCTTAAACTTAAGACTCACAAAAATCTATGATGTAGTAAATGCCTTTATCTCAGAGAAATATCATTAATAATTCCTATAGTTTTAAAGCAACTTCAAACTCTGAAGGTTTTTCTTGTTTCTTAGAAAATTAGGAAATGGATTCTGAGCTAAGAAAAGTTGAATTGGCTTCAGATTAGGAAAAAAAAATGAGGGCTGAGTATACAGCTCAGTGGCACAGTGCTTGCCTGGCAAGCGTGAAGTTGTAAGTTTGATTCCCAGTACTAAAAAACAAACAAACAAACAAATAAATAAAATCAAAAAAATCAGTGTCAAAATGTAAGTAGGTAAGTTTATCTGGAAATGAAATAAAGGTCAGCAAGAAGTTAGCATACCAGGGGCTGGGGATTTAGCGCAGTGGTATAAGCGCCTGCCTTGCAAGCACGTAGTTGTGAGTTTGATCCCCAGTACCGATTTAAAAAAAAAAAAAAAGAAGTTAGCATGCCAACGAGTCTGATTCTAAAGGCTGATGATAAACCTGAAGAAGAGGCATGTGGTAGAGATCCAGAAAATCAGGAATGTTTGTAGAACTGGCAGTAGGGTAGTGTGCTTGAAACAATTCATGTGTGCAATGACTACCATTTCTGAAATTTCCTTACACAGACACTGATTGCAAAAAAGATGAACAGGACATGGTGATACATGACTGTAATCCCAGCTACATGCTCGGGAGGCTGAGACAAAAAGATCACAAGTTGGAGGCCAGCTTGGGCAATTGAGATGGTCTCAAAAACAGCATTTTACAAAGAGCTGGGGT
>PVJX010003337.1:56496-89554 GCA_004027295.1 Dolichotis patagonum
ACCAAAAAAAAAAAAAAAAAAAATTGAATTCAAGGCCAGCCTGAAATGTATAATGAAACCTTACCTGAAAAAGACAAAGAAATAAAAACACAAAGAGCTGGGGTATAGCTCCAGTATAAGATCCTGAGTTCAATCCCTACTACTGGAAAAAAAATTGCAAAATAAGTGAAAAATGGAAGAAAACTCACCTTAATTGTCATGACCCAGGGACATTATTAATCTCAAGTGAATAACCTTCTAGATTGTTTTCCATGAAGAACAATCCTACATAAATTTTCACCCCACAAAAATCAGATCGCTGTGCACATAGTATCTGGAAATTCTAGTTTCTCCATTCAGTACCTAGAAAACTTTCTGTGTCAAGAAATCCTTCGGACATCTACCTACATTTTTTTTTTTTGAGAAATGTACCAAAATGTAGCCATTTGACTGTTACTAGCATGAAAGTCATTTACAGTTCTTTGTTAGTAGAAATAAACTGCAGTGGGGCTTCCTTTTGACAAACCCTAGTGATAGCTACTTCTCTAAGTACCGCACAGCATTCTGGACCACGAGTAATTCCAGCATTCAAGAGGACGACACCTCCCAGTGGACGTTCCAAGGCCTCACTGCTTGAGGGTGCCCTGTCCGTCCCAATCTCTAGAGAGCAGATTACCACAGAGTAACCCAGGTCAGTGTACTGCACGCCCCGTTGTCTTTTAAGAAATCACAAAAATCAGTGTAAAAAGGAAGACAGTTAAAATAAATTCCAGGACTTTTTGAAAGTGTGTTTTTCATAAGATTAAAAAGTAAACAGTTTGCCTTATTTATTAGCACCACATTTATAGGACTGTTTGCCTTCAGGCTTTCTGTCTGGCAGAATTCAGGTCTGCTATGGGAAAGGATGAAGCAGAATCCTGTAAGAGAGTAAGGACCTCTGAGTAACTAAAATAAAACCTCTAGTCAAAGCAAACCAGACCTAGAGTGCAGTTAATAACCATTGCTATTTACATTACTACTATGTTTTACATTCTCCCAGTCTCTTTCTTATTTTCCAGACTTTTCTCTTATGTGTGTGTGTGTTTTTGAGACACGGTACACTATACAGTTCCAGTTGGCTTGAATCACCTTGTAGCCCAGGCTGGCCTGAAACTCACAGCAATCCTCCTGCCTCAGCCTCCTGAGTGCCTCTTTTGTTGTCAAGAATGTGCACACATACATGTGTATTACGGGGGATTGAATTGAGACACTAGTAAGCTACGTCCCAGGCCTTTTTTTTTTGGTGGCGGGGTGGGGGGTACTGGGACTTGAACTCAGGACCTCATACTTGACAGGCAGGCGCAGTATCTCAGCCTTTGAGGCACGGGCTTGCTAAGTTGCCAGGCCAGCCTTGAATTTGTGATTTTCTTGCCTTGGCCTCCTGAAAGTTGGGAATAACCGTTGCACAACCCCTTGCCAGGCTTTAAAGTCTTCTTTTTGGTCAGTTTTGCAAAATAATCAATTTAAGTCTTCTGTTAAACCAGTTAGTGTCACTGCCCTGCTGTCTGGAACTTGGAAATATAACTCCAGAATATTTGGGAAAAGATTTCCATTTTTATGTTTTGACTGCACTCCAGAATTTTAATTGTAACCTGTATATATAATTAAGCATTTGCATATTTCTCAGTTATCTGGTCTTCTTTTCTTCAAATAGTTGGAAGAGATTAAATTCTTACTGAAAAAAAGGTATCTCAGACTTTAGAGGGCGTCTATCACTCCGTTGGAATGGTTCCCCAGAATCCAGCACACACTCTTTGGCCAGCAGGTCTTTAAGGTTAGCCACAATTCCTAAGATTCCCTCACAGTACAAAGTTCTGCATCTCAGCTGCTGGTAACTCAGACTGAGACACCAATTTTAAAAAGAGCAATTTTTTTTTTCTAGAAAGATATCCCTTGGGGACCTTTACAATATTTAGTTGTGTACTCAACCGATACTTGGTTCTCTAGCTAACCTGGTAGTCAACATGCTCTGGCTAAAACTCACAGAATCAGTTTAGTAAGTTGTATACTTGGGTTTTTCCTGGAACCAGTCTGACAAAAAGTCAGTATGAAGATCTGAGATGAGTTTACATGCCCTCTTAAAACACTGCTATCTGCTATCAAATGCCAGAGTCCTTATGGTCAGGCAAGACTTTGTCAGGTACTGAGGCAGACATTAAAACCACAGTCTCGTGATTAAATAAGTTTTTATTGTCACATTTAACTGCTTTGTCTGATATACATTGTAGATTTCCGTATGGCATAAAAATAAAATATTTTCCTGAATGTCAGAATCTGAACAGAAGAGATGGCAATGGCACTTAAAAAAAAATTCACACCGGTGCTGAAGCTGCTAGTAGGTTGCTGATAAAAACTGGAACACATCTGCAGATAAATGATCTGCAACATTTCAAATCAAATGGCAGTGGTGTAAGGCCAACAAAACCAAGAGAGCAGTTAAAATACAGACCCCAAGGAGTACATATCCAAAGAACGGCAGTCTTAGCATTTCAAGTCTATATTATATTGTCTGATTTAGTTTTGGAACCAGAGTTCATGAGTAAATGTCTATCCTATAAAATGAAACTACTCTTTTGAAACTGGATTTTAAACTTTAACAACTTTCTTATTCTTACAGATTTTAGCTAGTCCAGAGGAAAAGCAGTTAAGCTCCAAGTATTAACTTCATGGACAGACCCATAAATGGTGGGTCACACCATTTCCAAACCAGGAGCCCAATGTACCCATGAATGTCTTAGTGATTTCACACATTCTGGGCAAAACTACAAAACAAGTAATAATTAATTAAATAAAAATATAAGTGCATCCCAACAGAGTCTGTACACATTCTGTAGTTATCCCCTAAATGGCAACTGGCAACTTAAAAAAATAAGTATGGTTATTCAGATTTCAAACAAATCTTTTTTATCAAGATTCCCAAATAGTTTATTAAATGTATTTCCTTCACAAACAAAACTAACACTAGGATTTGTCAGAAGATTTAAGTGAGTTATATCCCTTATATATGAATTCAACTGAATCATCACTGTCTCTGGAATCTGTTCATCATAAAACTTGGGTCTGGTATATAATTCCTTTTTGTTATCCACTGCTGTGTGTCCCTCCTCTAAGACTCCAGAACAGAGACCGTAATGTGCTAGTGCAACATGGCAGTCACTGACATCCACCAAAAGGAAAGTAACTTATTTGATGACATACTTATTTGGATGATTTACTGGTAATTAGTATTTCTACTTTTTTTTTTAAAAGGCAACCATTTTAAATGACAATACATATCAGGCTAGTAGAAAAAGCTTGAAACAAAGCCCTCTCTTACGATCTCACAAAGTCATGCAGACAAGAGAATGTAAGTATATCTGATTTGTTCTAATCAGGCTTCTTGGAATTAATAAAATTTCTTTAGGTTAAGTATATATGATTTGTTTTAACCAGGCTTCTTGGAATTAACAAAATTTCTTTTCTCACAAAGACAAATTTAGCTCATCATAGAAAGAAGTTCTTTGAAGGCTGCTTCTAAACTTCCCTTTGAAAAAGTAAATTTCAAGGCATGGTAGTGCAAGAGGTAAGTTTTTGATTTATAGAACATTTATAGACTAATTGTGCTTAGTCTCTAATTTCCAATTTGTTTTAAAGACCAGAAACTACACTGCTAAAGTTTCGTTTTTCCTAAATTTACCAGTACATCCATTAATCGCACCAGAAGTTGGACAATTTGATTATCTTAATGATTCTTTGTGAAACCTGCACACTGTCTGATGGTGAGACCCACCAGATGGAGGCTCTACCAAGTTCTGTGCAGAAGGACTCTCCTCTTGGGAGCCAAGGTATCTGAGAAAGCAGTTCTCCCCAGAGATTGAGTCCTTGACAAACTTTCAATAAGCAATTATGAAAAACAGTCCAAGGTGGACAGTTTCTTTTGTTCAGTTAAATCTGGGAGGTCTGAGTGTTCCTGGAATCTTCATCTGGATGTGTCGTGGGTCGTGAATCCTTTGAATGCGAGAATTCACTATTAGAGGGCTCTGAAGGGTCAATCAAATTTTCATAATCACTGTCATCTGATTCCTCACCACTGTTTCCAGCTGCTCTTTGGGAAGGAAGGTCTGCTCCGCTTCCAGAATATTTGAGTCCGGCACTGGTGGAAGCGTAACTAGATGAGCCCACGGCTTGAGGTCGAGGCATAAAGACACTCCTTTCCATGTGAGAATGGCTCAGAGTACTTTCTTGATTGTTTGGGTGAAAATCAGAGTAAGGAGGTGGGGGATCAGAGGGTTCTGCATCTGTAAATGTACTTCTACCTTCAGCTGCAAACCCAGAACAGGGCATCCGAGAACTGAACACAGGTTCCAGACTTTCAGATGGCATCTGTCTGTTTAACATGGCCTGCTGCAATCCTGGTGAAAACAAGAACAGCGCAACACTGAATTTTCACAGCTTTTTATCTCAATGTATTACAATATGCACTGAATGTTCTTGAAAATGCAGCAAGGCCATGAAATCAATGGTTACTATTACTTTATAATTAGATAATGTTATAATTTACAAAATATTTCCTTGTACATTAATTTATTTAAGCTCCACAACAACCTTCTGAGGTGTTACTATCATTATTGATTCCTTTTTGTTTGTTTGTTTTGGTTTTTTGAGACAGGATCTAACTATATAGTTCAGAGTAGCTCTGAATTCACTATGTAGCTGATTAAACTGACCTCAAACTCCTGACAATCTTCCTGCCTCAGCCTCCCAACTGCTGGGATTACAGTTGTGCACTGCCATATCCAGCTTGTTTCATTTTTTAAAAAATGGTATTGGGGCTTGAACCCAAGACCTTCAACTGAGCTATACCACTAGTCCTTTTTTTTTATTTTGAGACAGGGTTTTTCTAAGTTATTAAATTGCCCAGGCTGACCTCAAATAAGTGATTTTCCTGCCTCAGTCTCCCAGAGTGTTGGGACTACAGGCATGTATGCCTGGCTTGTTTCCATTATATTGGCAAAGAAACCAAGTTCAAAAAAGGTTAAGTGATCTGACTAGAAGTGAGGCTCTGAAATGTAGAACAACAGTTCCATCCCTTCAAATCCTGTGCAAAATTTTGCCTTCCTGTTGTTCACTGTGGTCAAACACTTGGGACTAAGGATGAAAAGTGAAGCAATCATTACCACTTACAAGCTGTATGAAGGTGGGGTTTTTCCTTGATAGCTTCACATCAAATACTGTATTTCTTTATAGCTGCCGGTCATAAAGCATTTATATATCTCTTCCTTAACAGTTTAAAAGCTCAGTATCAGCCAGTTTTCCAGGTATTGGACTACGATTTACACTGTTTTAGGAATGTTGCAAAATAGCCCAAAACTATCAGTCTGTATACTCTTAAAAACTTTTTAGGGGCTGAGGATATAGCTCAAGCACTTGCCTAGCATGCATAGGCCCCAGGTTTCATCCCTAACACCACCAAAGAAAAAACTTGTATTACAACAAATACTACACTATATATATTGGATGCTTACTCAAATTCACTGCAATGGCTATATATTATTCTATCATCTGTATGCACAAATTGTTTATAAATTAACAAATTACAGTTGCATATATTTATATCATACCATAATTTATTCAACTATCCTGCTGTTATTGATTCAACTACTTTAAATCCCTGTCTGCACTTCTGGTTATTTCCAGAAAAATGTAATGGTAAGAATGAATCTGATAAATATCACTTTCCTAGAAATATAAATTACATTTTAATCAGATTATAGATTCCTATTAAAGTTCTGCCACAGCCTTACTTCTTTCACACTTCACATTATTTACTATATGTTTGATAAGTTTTATGTGCAAATGTTGAATCTGGTAGTGGTAGAGCCATGTCTGTTACTGTATTGGAATTATTAGATTCTTGGCCCCAAATTTCATTCTATCAGCTGATTCCTTTTTTTTTTAAACCAGCTGATGCCTTAGCTTAATCACAGGCATTCAAGCATAGCCACCAAAACCAGACAATTCAATTCTTCATCATGACCATATGAATCAAATACAATGTTGAAGAATTTTAGGTGGTCCATTTATGTGGCCTTAATGAACACAGGACACTATCTTACAAGTAAGGCATGCTAGATTAACTTGAGTAGCAGCCATCACAATCACCGTAAACTGATCATATTGGTCAAGAAAAACATAAATTTATATCAAACTTTTTGAATTTATCCTAAATTTTCTACCTTTGGTCCTTTAATACTTTTTTGGGGGGACAAGGTCTCACTATGTAGTTTGGGCTGGACCTGAACTCACTATTTGGCCCAAGCTTGGCCCACTATTTGGCCTTGAACTCATGGCAATCTGCCTGCCTCAGCCTCCCAAGTGCTGGGATTATAGGCATGTGCCACTATACTCAGCTGAGAGGGAAATGTTAATGACAAGAGTGCCTTTTCCTAACCAAGTTAAATTGGGGCTTCAAGTACAGAGCTCACGTCATTTAGTGTATAATTTGATATTTAAAATAAGACTAATCTTTTATTTTTTTGGTACCAGGGATCAAACTCTCGACCTCGTGCTTGCCAGGCAGGGGTTTATGCTGCTGAGCTAAATCTCCGGCTCTCATAAGACTAATTTTAAGTAGATATCATTTCCCTGATACTGAATAAAATTAGTAAGAAACTTACTTCTTTCTTGTTCTTTTTCATTTTTCCTCTGAGTGATTTGTCTTCTTAATTTATTCACTTCTGCTTGACAAGATTCAACAACCCGTTCACTCTTTTCTACATCTGCACACACTGCCTGAGAAAAAGTCACAACATGAAAGGTTAGCCTCAAAAACAAGAAAGAAAAGAAAGGTAGGTTAGCTTTTTCAATTCAAGCATGAGGCATTCTATAAATTCAGCCTTATTACAACTCTTAGAAAATTCTAGGTGTGGTGTTTGTTTTGTAATTTTTGGTACTTGGAATTGAACCCAGGGTCTCAAGTGTACTAGGCAAGCACTCTACCGAGTTCCATGCCTGAACCTGTGAAGAGGTTTTATCATGTTAAAAAACAGATATGTAAAGTAAGACAAGTTATGAAGGCTCAAGAGGCCAGTACTTATGGGCTTGCTTTTTTATTTTGTTGTTTTTTGAAAACAGTGTCTTGCTGTGTAGTCCAAGCTAGCCTTGAACTCACAATAGTCATCCTGCCTCAGCTTGCTGAGCACTGGAAATACAGGGATGCCCACCAAGCCTTGCTGCTTTCTTAATTTTAAGACAACTAAGCAACTTGACTTATAATTTCTTTTCTTTTCTTTTTTTTTTTTTGGTACCAGGTATTGAACTCATGACCTAGCACTTGCCAGGCAGGCACTTATGCCACTGAGCTAAATCCCTGGCCCGACTTATAATTTCTTAAAAAATAAAAGATAGAAAAGAAATAATCTTTTCCCTTGATTAATCATCTTTATTGTAATAAAACGGAGAAAGTTAATACCAGTCCAGCTTTCAAAGGAAGAACAGAAGACAGAAAAGTAATGCTTTTAACTTTTATTTAAAATCAACAATCAAAAACTAGATAAAATAGATACAGTTGAAAATAATTATGAGGGAAATCTGGAAAGGAAAATAAGTTTCAAAGCTGAGGTTTAATAAAGACTCTATGAGATTTTGTCTACATAGCCCAGACATTAAAAATCAGAACACCAAGAGGTCCTGTTGTTTTCAAAGCTGGCCTTGGTTGAAAATCAACAAGGAAATGTGCTACTCTGAAGTCCTCTGGTCAGTGCTGATAGTTAGAAAACGGCACAATCATGAATTCAGGACAAAAAGCTGTTTTCCACTGCACATTCCTCCCATAGCAGAAATATCCAGAAACTTCCCGAAAGTAAGCCTGGCCCCAGACATCCTGTACTGAGTTCCCCATGCTGTGCAATGCACAGTGAGCCCAATTTAGAATATGGACACTGGAAATTGCCCTTGTACGCTTTCTCCTTTTGCTCAGCCTGCACTTAATCTGCTTTTGCCTTCTTCAGATGTTGCCTTCATTTCTCTCTCTTCCTCAGAGCTTCTTAAAACCAAGCTTTCTCTAAGCTTAGAACAGCTTTTTTCACTTTACTGTTTTCCTCTTTGGCCTCAACAGGAACTTCAAAGTCTCCTTCGTGCTCAGGGTTTAGAGCAAACAATTCCTAATTAAATTATCAGGAATGATGAGAACAATGTGGAAAAGTATTATTAACGCCTAGCTTAGAGTCTGGCTCATATGAGATAATTCCATAAATACTTGTTGCATGAATGAGTAAAAAATGAACAGGCTCCACTGTGATTCTTTTACTCAATTGAGGCGGCAGGGGCAAAAGTATACGGACTGGAATGGAGGAAGCAGAGATACAGCTGTTAGAGACAGCTGTGTTCTTTAGACTCAGAATTCATTTACCTAGGGAAAAAATACTATGACCAACAAAAGTGTTTAAACAGCAGTAGTAATAATCTGCATCACAGCTCTACTTCAGGCACATAATGAGTGATAATAGGCTTTTGTAGGCTGGTATGACTACTCTTCAGATCTGGTATTATTTCAGGAAAGCACACTCTTTTAGACCACAATGTATTTATCAGTTGAAAAAGTATAAAAAAAATTAAAACAATTAAAAGCATTTGAGCAACAGAAATGAGAACCAGTAAATAAGTCAATTACCTGTACTTTCTCTTGAAGTGCATTATAAACCTGATAGATTGCCCTGATGTCTTTCATTACTCCATCCTTGTCAAAAAAGTCAGTACTAAAAGACAGATAATGTCACAAAGTTATTAAAATTACCATGACCCTGAAAGGCACTTTTTCTTTTAGTTCTACCTTAACCTGTTAATTAATTGTTGTGACTCCAAGGTGAAAATGTCCAAGCAATAACATGCCCATCCTACCAGAACTACAGAGGAGAAATGAAATAGAGCCCATGTTACCAAGACAACTTAAACCATAATTAAAAAGCTATACATTTTTCTGTGATTACATTCAGCTTTTAGGACCTGAGAAATGTATGCACCCTATCCAAACTTTTGTATAAGTTATTTAAAAAAACTGTGGTACGTTATAAATAGTAAAAGTAAACTATCTTTTTTTGTTGTTGTTGTCTTTTTGAGACAGGGTCTCACTATGCAGTTCAGGCTGGCCTTGAGCTCACTTCATAGCTCAAGCTGGTCTCAAACTCACAAGGACCCTCTTGCCTCAGCCTCCCAAGTGTTGGGATTACAGGTGTGAGCCACTATGCTCGGCTTAAGTAAATTATCTTTGAATATGGATAAAATTTTGATATATGGTGGGTGGCCTTGAGAACTACTTTTCTGCATTCTTCAATTTCAGTCATAATAAAGTTGATTTTACAATTCTCTATGCATTTAAAAAATATTTTGATAAAAGGGGTGGGCTCTCGTCTCTCATTTTACTTACCCATGTTCTTTAATAACTTTGGCATAACTCTGAGAAGTATTTGGCACTGAAGACACTTTGTACTCTTGTTGGCTAGTATTGCCTAGATTGGGAATAGTAAGTGATATCCTTTGATTATACCTATTGAAAAAATTGAGAATGAGAGTGAGTTAAAAGTATCAGTTTTATTTTGCTTCATTTTGTTTGAGACACAGTCTCACCGTTAACAAAGCTGATCTCAAACTCATGGGCTCATACTTCTGTGTAGAGGTATGTGCTACCATGCTTGTTTTTAAAAGAACCAATTTTAGACAGTGATTTGAAGCCAAGTGCTGAAATGACAGGTGCATGCCACCATGCCTGGCTTTAAAAGTATCATTTTAAGAATGCGACTTGAGCCCTCAAATTCAAAGACCCTCTCAAAAAATGGGCATCTGAGATGAACACACAGTTGTCAGATGAAGATATACAAATGGCAAATAAATACATGAAGGAATGTTCACCATCACTGGTCATTCGAAAAATGCAAATTAAAACAACATTGAGATTTCATCTCACTGTGGAAAGAATAGCTGCCATCAAGAAATCAACTGATAACAAACGTTGGCAAGGCTGCGGGGGGAAAAAGGAACACTGCTCCACTGTTGGTGGGAGTGTAGACTGGTGCAACCACTATAGAAATCAGTATGGAGAATTCTCAGAAGACTAGCACTGGAAGCTCCATTCAACCCAGCTATTCCCATCCTGGGTGTTTTCCCAGAAAAACTGAAAAGGTCATATCACAGTGATATATGTGCATCCATGTTCATAGCAACACAATTTGTGATAGCTAAATCTTGGAAACAACCAAGATGCCCATCAACTGCAGAGTGGATGAAAAAGATGTGGTATTTTTCTTTTCTTTTTTTTTTTTTATCGGTACCAGGGATCGAACTCATGACCGCTTGCTTGCGAGGCAGGCACTTATACTGCTGAGCTAAATCCCCAACCCCAAGATGTGGTATTTTTATACAATGGAATATTACTCAGTTATGAAGAAGGATGATCTTGAGGCCTTCATAGGTAAGTGGAAACAACTTGAGACTATCGTCATTAGTGAAATAAATAAGAATCATATTTATAAATATCACATTGTGTCTCTAGTGTAAAAAGTAATAAGAAATATAGCAGTAATAAAACCAAAAATGTGTAATTGCTACTGTAAAACAGAGAGGAAAAGTAAGTGCTCTAAATAATTTACTTGCATGTATGTTTAAGTGTGTAAGATGAATGTTTTTCATATTACTGTTTTTGTTAGATTGTGGAGCAGAACTGTTAACAGTCTTATTGTTTGAATGTGTACTTTGTATGTTTTAACTTTGTAACTTAAACAACTATTTCCAAGATGACAGTATGTAAGTTATCAAGTAATGATTTCTTAGTGTTTTTTGTTCTTTTCTTTTTTTCCTTGGGATTCTGTATTGTTGCTACCCTTTTTTCTGTTTTGTTTTGTTTTCTCTTAAAAAAAAAAAGAGTGGGGCTTGAAGGATGGGTGTGGTGGTACATGCCAGTAATCCGAACACTGAGGAGTCTGAGGCAGGAGGATCACTGCAAATTTGAGGTTAGCCTGGGCTACAAAGTGAGTTCGAGGACAGCATGAATTGCATAGTGAGACCCCATCTTAAAAACACAAGACAAAAAAGGTGGCAGAGCTTGAAGTTGGGAAGGGTGGTGAACACTTGTAATTTTAGTCTCTGGGAGACTGAGGTAGGAGTCTCAGATTCAAGCCCAGAAATCCTGTCTCAAAATAAAAAAAGGGCTAGGAGTATAGCTCAGTGAGAGGCCTTGGATTTAATCCCATTACTGGAAAAAAAAAGGATCAATAGGATTCACAGTCTGACATGGGTAAACTAACAGAAGGTATTATTTTATACCTAATTATTCAGGCAACTCAAGGTTGCATGAACTAGCAGTTTTTTCTCTTTAAGTAGACTTTTTGCAAGTTCCTTAAGACCAAAGGTCATATGCATCTTTTGCATCCCCAGCAACAGACAAGTGCTAAAAATATCTATTAATTAATAAAATCTTGTACCAGAGATTTAGCTCAGTGGTGTAAGTGCTCGCCTGGCAAGCACGAGGTTGTGAGTTTCGATCTCTGACATCAAAAAAAAAAAAATTCTTTCGAAGCCATTCAACAATTAACAATTTTTTCACTGATATTGATTTAGTAGTTTCTTCTATAAGTGAATTCCCAGAAGCAAAGTTTTCTGCTGTTTATAAGTAGATAATATCATCACATAATCATATCTTACACTTAAACAAGTTTATAACGCAAAACCTTCCTTAACCAGTAGGTGGATCAATTTTATAATTCTGTCTTTGAAATCTACATTCTAAAATTACAATCAGACTTCCAAAGCAATAAAGAGCATTTCTACATAATGGGCTATGGAGAAGCAATAATAATCTACAACATTTACATAATTAAGAATTTATGCATAATATATGTCTAATTCTTATTGATCCAAAATCCATTTAAATCTATACAATAACTGACAAGGAAAAAACATTCTATAAGTACAAAGAGAACAACAAAAACTTTTCTCTGGGCTGAGGGCTTAGCTCAGTAGTGTAAGTGCCTGCCAGAAGCATGAGGTTGTAAGTTCAATCCCCAACACCAAAACAACACAAGCCTTTTCTTTACAGGTGTGGTAATATGCACTATAATGCACATTTTAAAAGTGATGAATCTAAATTACATGTGCCAACATCTTTTCTCTTTATGTAAAGCTGGTGGGAAAGCTTTCTTTACCTGCGATTTGGTCTGAAGAGAACATATTCTAAAGCATGAGTGGAATTGTTGGCAGTGGAGATGAAGCTGAAGAGAAGGAAGACGAGGTCGGGCACGCCAAGGATGCGAGTGAGCTGCTTGTGGATAACTTGCTCTCTGTATGACATCTGTTGCTGTGTGTTTCGCCTGAATCTATACCATCCAATAACTTTCTGCAGTAAAAATAGAAGAAAAAAGTATTAAAAGTTGCATGATTGTAGTACAAGTACCTACCTGGCAAAGACAAGGTCCTGAGTTTAATTCCTGGTACCAAAAATACCCCCAAAATCAAAAACACAGTTGCACGATCTAGGTGTGGTGATGCACATCTGTAATCTTAGGACACTTGAGAGGCTGATGAGAAGGACTATAAGTTCAAGCGCAGCCTGGGAAACTTAGTGACTTAACAATACCTGATTTAAAAATAAAAAAATAAAAAGTGGCTGAGGTTGTAGTTCAGTGTGAAGGCTCTGGGTTCAATCTCTAGTACCAAAAAAAGGAAAGGATAGGAAAAAAATACATAAATTTTTAAAATTTATTTTCTTAAATTTTAATTCTCACTATATCTATACAAGCACTTGCATAGAAATGTTTAAGGCAGGTTAGTCCCAAACTGAAAACAAACTGTCCCTCAAGTGAATGGATACTATATATACCCATAAAATGGAAACCTCCTCAGTAAAAACGAACTACTGGTATACACACGGATGAATCCCAAAATATGCTGAAAAGAAACCAGCAAATATGCTGAAAGAAGCCAGATTTTGGTGGAGGGAGACACAGCTAAAAGATTCTATTTGTATAAAATTTTGGAAAATGAAAACCAATCTATGGGGATATAAAGCAACTCAGTGGTTGATAAGAATAAGGGTAGAAAGTGGTGAGAAATGGAATTAGAAAAAGGACACAAGGAAACTCTTGCAGGTGACAGTATGGTCATTATTATATTAAAGTGATAGTTTCATGGGTATGTACATATATCAAACTAATCAAAAACATACCCTTGAAATGGGTGCCATTACTCATCTGTCAATTATATTCTAATACCTAACAACAGAATAACTAAACTGGCTAAGTGAATTAAAATCTTTAGATGAATCTTCTCCCAATGTAACTGCTGGACATCTGGAAGACAGATGACACAAAAGACATCTTGAGAACTTGCCAAAATGTGAATTCCCCTGGGCCCCACCCAAGTCTGTCCATCTACAGGTAAAGCCTGGAATCTGAGTTTTAAATAAATTTCTTGAGTTTTTCTTTTGCATTACTGGCAAAAAAATTATTTATTTATTGGTTTTTTGAAACAGGGTCTAGCTCTGGCTGGCCATGAACTCTCTGTGTGGTCTGGGCTATTCTAGAACTTGTGCTGATCCCTGTGCTTCAGCCTCCTCCGTTTTGGGATTATAGGCAAGCGCCACCACGCCTGGCCTTGCATACCATAATTTCTTGCAGCAGGGCTGGGGTGGGGTGGTGTCTTTTTGAGACAGGATCTCACTATGCGGTTCAGGCTGGCCTTGAACTCACTTTGTAGCCCACAGAAGGCTGGCCTCTAACTTGCAGTGATCTTTCTGCCTCAGTCTCCCAAGTACTGGGATAATAGGTATGTGCCACCACGCCTGGCTTCATACTGAAATTTGAAAACCTCTGTCATGGAAACAATCTTTATTTGAAAAATAATCTTCATAAAGCTTTTTCTCTGAAATGAATCCTTTGTTTCAAGACAGGTTGTCTCTAAAGGATTACTATTGAGACTATATATATAAAGAACTCAAAAAAAAAAAAAAAAAAAAAAAAAAAAAAAAAAAAAAAAAAAAAAAAAAAAAAAAAAAAAAAAAAAAAAAAAAAAAACCAGCCAGCCTTCCTAGATTTAAAGACCCAATCCAAAAACGGGCTTCTAAGATGAATACATACTTCTCAGATGAAGAAATACAAACAGCAAATAAATAATATGAAAACATGTTCAACATCACTGGTCATTAGAGAGATGCAAATTAAAACAACGCTGAGATTTCACCTGGATAGAATGGCTATTATTAAGAAATCAACCAGTAACAAATGCTGGCAGGGCTGTGGGGAAAAAGGACTCCTCCACTACTGGTGGGAGTGTAGACTGGTACCACTACTATGGAAATCAGTGTGGAGATTCCTCAAAAACTAGGATTGGAGGTACCATTTGATCCAGCTATTCTCTTTCTGGGTATCTTCCCAGAAGAACTAAAAACATCATACCACAGTGATATATGTGCACCCATGTTTATAGCAGCACAATTTGTAACAGCCATATCTTTGAAACAACCTAAATGCTCATCAACCGAGAAACGGATAAAAAAGATGTTTTTATACAATGGAGTACTACTCAGCCATAAAGAAGGATAAACTTGAGACTTTTACAGGTAAATGGATGCAAGTTGAGACCATATTTATAAGTGAAAAAAATTAGACACACATGTGTAAACATCATATTGTCTCACTAGTGTGAGAAGTTGAAAAAAAACTACATATATAAAAGATAGTTAAGATATACTATTGATTTCTCTGAACTCATTAAACAGAAAGGTTTGTGTTAGTATTGTTTGGACAATTAAATGCAGTTATACTTTTGAGTAACTGATTTGACAATAATAATACTCAATATATACCATTGTTATCCCTAATTATTGTGTTTTGAAAGTTTGTTTTATTTTTTTTTCTCTTAAAAAAATAAAGGAAAAGGGGCCAGGGATTTAGCTCAGTGCCTTAAGCGCCTGCCTGGCAAGTGTGAGGTCGTGAATTCGATCCCAGGTACCAAAAAAAAAAAAAAAAAGGAAAAGAAAAAAAAAAAAGAATAAGCTATGTCACTACTCTTCTTTATATTTTTTGAGATAAGGCTTCATGAAGTCACCAAGTTACCCAAGTTAGGCTCAGACTTTGGATCCTCCTACCTCAGCCTCTAGAGTCCTGCACCACCTTGCCTGGCTCACTCTACTAA
Source organism: Dolichotis patagonum (assembly GCA_004027295.1). Taxonomy (NCBI): domain Eukaryota; kingdom Metazoa; phylum Chordata; class Mammalia; order Rodentia; family Caviidae; genus Dolichotis; species Dolichotis patagonum. The sequence goes on from PVJX010003337.1 coordinate 71,674, forward strand.
CTGCTGATGACCTTAAGCAAATAATTTAACTTCAGTTTCCTCAATTGTATAATCACTAATTTGCTTCCCAGGGATTTTGTAAAGATTGCATATGTAAAGGAAAGGGGTTAGAACATGACCTAACACAGTAATAAAACGTTCAGTAATTCTAGCTTTTCTTATTCTTGTATCCAAGTATTACTCTTTTGTGCCAGATACCTGGATTTGGGACTTCATATTTAAAATTGTTATTTCAAAACTATCCTGTGTGTATCAACTTACAATCACCAACTACTACTTCCCTATTTCCTGCCAGCTTGTCAATGTTGAATGTTATCAATCTTTTTACATGTATATATGTATTTATTTTTTGTGGGGCAGCACTGGCAATCTCAGTGTTTTGTAGATGCTACCATTGAGCTACATTTCCAGAAACTATCTCCTCAATCTTGCTTTTCTTTTTTTGTCTTGAGACAGAGTCTCACCTAAGCTGCCTGGGTTGGCCTTGAAGTTGTGATCTTTCTGCCTCTACAACCAAAGTTGGTAGGACTACTGGCTAGTGCTAACATGACCAACCTGTTTATTCTTTTGCCAATCTGATGAGCAAAAACTGGCATCTTGTTGTTTGTATTTGTGTTTCTTGATTGAAGTGGAACATCTTTTCAGTTATCCCTCAGCCATTTGTAGATTTCTTTCTTCATGAACTTTTTTTTTCTTTCTTTCCTCCTTCCTTCCCTTCCTTTCTTTTCTTATATATATATATCTTTTTGCAGTAATGAGGATTCAATCCAGAGGTATTCTACCACTGAACTAGATCTTGGTACTTTTAATATGTACCAAGTTGCCCTATAAAACTGTGAATCAATAAGAATCTTCACAGAGGGCTGGACTATAACTCAGTGATGGAGTGTTTACCTACAATGCATGAGGCCCTGCCTGGGTTCAGTCCCTAGTACTGCAAAAAGAAAAGCACAGCCTCAGGAGGAGTGCTGCGAGTTTGAGGCCAGCCTGGGCTACAAAGTGAGTTCAAGGTCAACCTGAAATTCTGTCTCAAAAAGATTAAAAAAAAAAAAAAAAACAGCCTCAACTGAACAAACTTTAGCTTTAGAAAGCATAAAACAGGTTTCCAAGCTAAAATATAAAAATGAATGACAAAGTAAGGTAGCATCTGGAAGATGAGGAATGGACTGCTGAAAGATTCCAGAAAGTATACTCCCAGGAAATCATGGAAAATGGGAGAGCTGGACAATGGCGCATATAGCTGCTCTTTTCCCAGCTGGGCAGGTGGCCTAGCAGGACCCCAGAGCTGAGCACTTCCTGGCTCCTGTTCTCCTAACCTGTCCTTCCAAACTTCTTCCTTGTGTACTCATTTGCTTTGATTTCTTCCTTTACATAGAATTTACCAAATGGTGGTACTAAAAAGGGTTGAACATAAAAAAAGCTTATTACAGACACCTTTAAACAAAGGTGTGTTGTATTTTTGTGAACTTTCATTGGGACTTCCCCCATTCCCCAACTGATGGTTTAATAATCAATCTGTTTTTCTGCAATTTGTATCCTAAGGAAAATAATAAAGCCCATTCATGGTAAAACAGTAAATTATAAATGAAACTAACAAAATACTACATAATAATCAATTCTGGTTCATTTTCAATTTTATTCAGATTTGCTTACCAGATTTGCATATAACCAGAACATCACAAGCACATGTTGGCAGAAATAATAAACACATGACCTTCTGGAAAAACATTTGTTCAGGTTCAGTCAAGCTTGAAAGAATAAAATATCCAAAGATGTTTGATAGTACTTTACATTTTTTTTTTCAACTTTATTTTGAGATAGATAGGGTCTTGCTAAGTTGTCCAAGTTGGACTTGAGTTTGTGATCCCCCTGCCTCAACCACCTAGACAGCTGGGATTCAAGGGTAAACCACTAGGCTCAGCTTCTATTTTACATTTTTTAGAAATATTTTTCTTGATTATAATATTAGTGGCTGGGTGTCGTGGTACACACCTGTAATCTCAGCACTTGGGAGGCTGAGACAGGAGGACTGACATGAGTTCGAGGCCAGCCTGGTCTACACAGTGAGTTTAAAGTCAGCTGAACTACCTAGCAAGACCTTGTTTCAAAAAACCAAACCAAACCAAACCAAAACACGACAAGAAAAATATATAATTAGTTCATGTGTATTAAATACTTGCAATATTATTAACTTACAAAATAGAAAGAATGAACCACTCAAAGTCAACTGAACTCATCAACTTTCCAGATTATAGTTACTTTTTTCCTAATTGTTACATAACAGAATCATACTATATCTAATTTTTCCTATTGATATAAACAATGTTTCATACATAAAAAATCTACTTTAAGTTGCTACAATGAATGCAATTATTATGTACTGCAAACATGTACTAATAAAAATAAAAATTTGAGAAAAGACTCTACTTAACAAAACATGGGAGCATCAAATCTCACTTCGTATTCTTTCATGTTATAAATTTGGGTGTTAAAGAAGTATTTCTCTATCAAAATGGGCAATAAATAGAACATACCTTTCTCCGATCTTTAAGAATTCTATCCAGACTCTCTTCATTAACTTTACTTGCGTAGTCATAAAAACTGTTTTTAGAGGAAAAAGCATTTGTTACAAGTCCATATTACTGTTGATAGATGTTCCACATACATGTATCTGTGGAGTATCTCACTCTAATAGAAATATAAGTGCTTATCTTCATGTATAAAAAGAGAAATCAGTCTAAATGCTTTCCTGATACAAAGTATCTTTTTTTGTCAAAGAATACTCATGAGATTACTACATTCAAAAGACACTACTTCCACATGTGGGAGGTGCTGACAGCACGTAATTACAAAATGTGTGGTTTTAAATGACTATGACATCTTTTGTTTCTAAGTATCAATTATTTAAGAAAAAAAAGATAACAGCAGCTCATTTTCTGAAACATGAAACAGAAACAAACATGTTGAATGCTTAGTAGATACTCAACCACATGATTTTATGATATTTTTCACATCACTCTTGCCTCAATGCATTTTTGTAGATAAAGACATCAAAGTTAACTGACCTGCCCCACATCTAGCTACCTTCAAACAATGTGCTCACCTCCAAAACAGACCAATGCAACGAAGATCCTGGGCAAGTGGCCCAGGTACACCGATATATGGCCCCTTCCCATCTCTGGTCACAGTCTTAAGAATGGAATGCTCTCCCTGGTACTGATGGGGGGGGGATAGAATGCTCCTTCCACCACAAGTCTAGGCTCTAAAGTTCACGATATAGCAGTAGACACAGACTATGGAATCAGGAGATACCAGCTCCAGTGCCAGTTCTGCTTTTTACTGTAGGAACTGAGAAATATCACTTACCCTACCTCATTTTTTTTAATCAAAAAATAAAGAATTTAAAAATAAATAAATAAATAATTTGGAAGAGACAGGTGATTTATAGTTTCTTTCATTTCTAAGAATTATAGGTCTCTGAGTCACACACAATCAAATCCTTATTCTTATACTGCTATGCTGAAAGTGTTTTCAGGAATTCCTCAGGATAAGGCAGTCATGGAGCAATGCTTTGACAGTCAGGGCCAGATTAAATACTCCTACAGACCAGAGAGGTCATTTGTTACGGTTTGTATCTAGATGTTACCCCAAAGCCTCATGTGGTCATATGTGGGGTTCTCCAGAGGTGGCTGGATCTAGAGTATGTGATACTGGGATTAAGGCTGTGTGATTAATAAGGTGGTCCACTGACTGGTTTGCATAGTTCTGGGTGTGGCTAATGGGAAGACCCATGCTAGGTGCCTGTGCTAGCTGCCTCAGGTTCTGTGTCCTGGACATGATATAATGGATAGAAAGAGGGCTGCTGTGGTCCTTTGTTGCTGCTTGTCGCTTTCTACTTCACTGTTGGCTGCCTTCTGCCTGCCATGAACTGTTGCCCTCTGCTACACCACCCTGCCTTGCAGCCAGCTGATTATGGACTGAAACCTCTACAAACTGTGAGCTAACTAAACCTTTCCTATTTTAACTTTGGCTGTCAGGTATTCTATGTCAGTAACTCTCAGAAAAGTAACTGACACCATTTATGGACCAGCACTTGAATGATTTCACTGCTGAAATTCTTTTCAAATGAGCCAATGTTTGCTCACCTATCTTGCTTATTCCTCTTTCAGTCATGTGTATATTTAAAAGGGTTGAGGTTCACAGGCAGCCATTTTGCATGAAGACGACCCTCTACAACAATCCACAGGTAGTGGTGTATATGTACAGTGAACATGGTACAAATCCCCAGGGTGTGTGAGTACGAGGGGCTAGGTATTTGGAGAATGGCCAGGATAAAAGCTGCAGGGGACACACAGCAGAGTCAGGCAGAAAAGGGTGGAAGAGGTGAGGGAAGAACACGCTAATCATGAATAGTGAATGGTGCTCATGTGGGCCTACCAGAAAGGAAGTATCATCCTGGCTTCCGTAAGGGTGCAAAAGTAGCACTTCAGGGAGCTTTATAAAACACACAGTTGAAATCATACCAGTCATCATATGGAAGGGTTTTTGTGTTACCTTATTTTTAGAAATTGTATCTGTTTATTTATTTATCTGGTTGGTTGATTGGTTAGTTTTTGTTTTCAGAGAAAGTCTTGCCATGTTACTCTGGCTGGTCTTAAACTCCTAGACTTATACTACCCTCCTTACATCTCAAGTAGCTGGGACTACAAGTTTGTGTCTCTGTACCCAGATCCTTTCCTTACATTTTATAGTTGACTGAACATGCGTTATTTCTTTTTAAAACTTTCATTATTTTATCAATATCAATCATTATTTTATCACTGATTAACTTTCTTCCCTAAGGTTGAGGAAATTTTGATAGGGAGGCTCACAGGAAAAGCCTCCATTCAAAATCACTGAGATCATGACTTACAATTTCTCCTCTGCCATTTTCCTCACCTAACACAGGGCCACGCCCACTGTTAACATTCAATGAGTTAATCATTTTGGGTACCCCCCAGCTATACTTGTGACTTTACAGCAATAAATCTATTAGTTTTTAATAACTGTTTAAAATAAATACTAAAAGCTACAAATAAGAATGTGACTTACCTAAAAAGTTTTGAACAAGGCTGATGGTTATGGATTTCTATAATTAGAAATAAGAACAGATCTTTGTCATATAAGACACAGGCAACTACAAAATAGCTCAGGTTTTTTTTTAACCAAAATCTAAGACCATAAAAAGACAGTTCTCCTCTCCTAAACAGGTACTGTGTATATACCAAAGACAGCAGTGCAGCTTAACATTTATACCCAAAGACACATTTTCAAAACAAAGCAGACTGCAGAATGAGTTTGCCCATGCACGATAAGCATGCATCTGAAAGCTTTTATTCAGGAACATGCCTGCTATTGTGTGCCTTTTTCAAACTTACCTATTTAAACAGAGTATCACAGGAAAACATAACCACTGACTGGAAGCATTTAATCAAGTTGGATAAAAGCTTTGAGGACAGCTCGAGGAAAGAAGGGACTTAACTATCCTATCATCAATAACCAACTAATAACTCATGACAACTTGGGCCAGGTGTTTCCAAGGAGAAGGAACTCCGGAAGTCTATTAACCCTTTTAAAGACAGTACCAAAGGAGAAAGTCATTTATAAGCCAGATCCTCTAAATCACAACATCTAAAAAGCTCCCGTGATTAAGCAGAATGAACAATTTCTTCAAGTTCATCAGGGGTTTAGGGTCTGGGTTTCTTCAGAAGACCCTGAGACTAACTGATTATTCAATTCTATCTATCACAGTCTCCTAAAGAGCAACTCATCTTGTGCTGTTTAAAAAAGTCAATCTCAAGAGTTTCAGAGTGTAATTTTACCTCAATTAATTAAAATGAACCACACAGCCTTGAAAGACATGGAGCTATGTCCATTAGTTTCTGTGTCTGTGTTAATGCTGCCAAAGTGCACGCAAATGCAAAACTTTCCCAGGAAAAAGAGTTTATCTGCCTCACGTGGCATTTATATAGTGATGAAAACAAGAAAACCTAATCTAGAAATATATCCTTTTGTTAAAAAAAATCATACAATTCCACATAAGTTATTACAGAGATACTATTAGTCATTAAGACGTGGAACATTTGTAGCAAAACATTTTTCCTAGAGTTCACAAAAAAAAATGAGCTTCTATTTAAAGAATACTACTATTTAATGAAATCCTTGGAGAAAGCTCTGAACCCTATATGCATATTCCTGTCGTTAAGCTGCTCCAGTGGTGTCCTTCATAATTTATAACCAGGATTAAAATCATAATACAGGCATACGCTACAGCTCTGGGTTAGGGGGAGCTTAGTGGTAGACTGCTTGCGTAGCAAATGTCAAATCCTAAGTTTGATTCCTAGCACCATATACATACACACACAGAACACAAAGTTAGGTTCAAATATGTTCTTTTAATGTAGTATTTTCAGAAGGAAATTGAATTATTTCAAGATTTTTTGTAAGTTCTCCAAGAACTTCATGGAGAAAACAGGACACTGGGCTTCAACTGACAAAGCCATGAATTGTAGTAAAGTTGAAGGACACATTAACTGACAGACAGACCTCAGAAAGAAAGCAGAGACTGGGCAGCCTTGCCTGACATTTCCAGTTTCCCATTCCTCTATAGCTTATCCACATGAAAGACCTCTCCTGTACTGTGAAGGTCTTGCTAAAACCTCCCACCATATAGTACACTGTTCTTGTTTCTCTTCCTGGTAGTTGAATTAAATACTCTCCTTTCCTCTTTTATTCTTTCCAATAATTGTTAACTATATTGCCTCTTTACCTGAGGACCTTTTTCTGTTGCTGTCTCTTTCCAACCACTCCTATAAATGAATGAGAATAGGTCTGCTTGAAATGAGTTAGCTGTTTTTTTTAAATATGCATGCAAAACAAGATGTGGACATTTCACATTCAAAACGAGATTTTCTGAATAAAGATCTTCTTTTTGAAGAGAGTAAGGTAAAAGTACCTGTGTATTCATTTAGACATTTTTAAAAAATAATAAATTTGGTCAAGGTAGGCATGGTGGCACATGCGTGTAATTCTAGCAGTACGGGAGCATGGGTAATTTAGGGCTGAGTGAAACATTGTCTCGAAAGAAAAGTAAGTAAAGCAAAATTTTTTGAAAGGCAGGGTATGTACTACCAAATAAGTAAGTGCAGTTTTGGGGAGTTTGGCAGTACTGGCAATTGAATCCAAGACCTTGGCACTGACCTACATCTCCAGCTCTTTTTTTATTTTGAGACAGTGTATCCTTAAGTCCCTAAACTGCCAGGCTGGGCTTCAACCTTTCATCCTCTCCCTTCCAAAGTGCTGGGATTATAATGTGTGCCACCATACTGGCTAATTTTGTCTATTTATTTTACTTAGAACATTTTTTGTTTTATTTTTTTAAGATAGGGTCTGTTTATCCCAGTTTGGCCTCAAACTCACAATCCTCCTGCCTTAACCTCGAGTGCTGGGGTTATGGGTGTATGTCACCATACCTGGCTTACTTAAAAGGAAATTTAGCTATTCCAGAAACTTCACATTTTTCTGGTGAGAATACTATTCATGGCACTTAACCTAATGTTGGGCTTTTCAACCAATCCAGGTTTTACATTGTCCCTGGTTTATATTTTCAAATATACTATGTATTTATTTTTTAAATAAAAACATTACAATGATAACAATACATTTAAGATATTAGCAAAAAGCCAGGCAAGGTGGTATACCCTGTATTCTCAGCATCTGGAGGCTGAGAGGCAAAAGGAGCACAAGTTTGATGCCAGCCTAGACTACAAAGTGAAACCCTGCCTCAAAAAAAAAAAAAAAAAAAGAAAAAGCAAACATTTTGCCCTTGAGATTCATAATTGTTTGATGCAATAAACTGAATATAGCCAATGAATTAAAGACTGCATAGCAAAAGATAGTTGTCACTGTCTATTAACTGTGACTCTTGAAGAAACAGTTATGCCACTTGTTTTTCCCAAATACTAACACTATTGCAGGCCTCACCCTTATTCCCAATACATATATCAGAAGGCCACCAGAAAGGCTTCATGATTTGGCCTCACATGACTCAGTCTGTCCCAGTATTTCAAACCACAAACCTGCTATTTTGACATATGCTGCTTTAGTCAGAGAGAAATAGACCAGATTCCTTGTATGTTTCATGCACCCCTTGCTCTATGACTCCCTGAATGTATAGCCCACTGGTCCTAGGTCAACTTCTTTTATGATATCCTTACTGATTTCCTCTTTGGCAATTTTCCTCTAACCTCTGACACAGAATTTTCTTTGTTTTTTTCTTACAGCATATATTTTGTATTATCTGATACTTCTATTTAATTGTCTTATCCTTCCTATAGTTTTGGAAGGCAGGGATGCATCTGGGTATTCCTTTCTCTGTCTAGTATGTCTCTCACAAGAAGTTCTTCAATAAATGCTGCATAAATGTATGAAACATCCCATTTTGTTCTGGGTATCAGGATGTGCTGTTTGGTGATCTGCTCAATAGGTATCTGAAAGTACTATCATCTCCATTTATCAAAAAGAAACTAATCTAAAGAGAATGGGTTATCTATAAACACTTCTTCCTCTTCCCCCAGCAACCTTTACGAAGTGATCATTTGGCTCATCCTTTAGAAGGCTGTGTAAGTTTAGGAAACACCTCATGTAAACTAGTGTGAACATTTTTGTCAGGTCCCTCTAGAAAGGACTATCACAATGCACTCATTCGTGATAGTATGAGGTCATACTGGTGATAAAGAAAGCCTAATTTACAAACTAGGTGTTTACTAAGATTCTAAAGAGATAATCAGGTGGTCATCCAGTGATTCAGTAAAAGTCAAAATAGGTGGTGGTAAGAAATAACTTTATAGGGCCGGGGATTTAGCTCAGTGGCATAAGTACCTGCCTGGCAAGCACAAGGTCATAAGTTTAATCCCTGGTACCAAAAAAAAAAAGAAAGGACATAACTTTATAGAAGATCTGTACTTACAGCTATGCAATGTAAGTTTATACTGACATAAAATGTCTCCTATCATTTACTAGTGAAAATAATTTAAGTTTTAATGCTTTTAATATTTTTGATTAATATAAGAGGCAAAGAACAAAACAGCAACTGTATATAAAAAAGATTAAATCAATTGATTTTTACTTTTAATACTTTATATTAAAGTCAGTTAAGAGCTGGATGTGATGGTACATGCCTGTAATTCTAGCACTTGGGAAGCTTTGAGTTCAAGTCAGCCTGAAATGCATAGTGAGACCTTGTCTCAAAATGAAAATATAAATAAAATTAAATCAGTTAAGAGTCAAAAGAACAAATAATAATTATATATATATGGCATTTCTAAAATCAATGATAAGTTACTTACCAATTACTTGCAGAAATTCTGTGTTGCTAATTTGTGAGTCACTGATGCTAAAGGTTTCCTCTTGTCTTACCTCTCCCAGCAAAAATCCTTCCTAAAAGTAACCAAAAAAAAAAAAAAGTCACAGGTTAAATACAAAGGTAACTTTTACTAGAATTAAAAGGATACAAGAATGTGTAATTTTAACAATAATCTAAAGAAGTGTGCCATGTAAGTAACAATTTTTTAAGGCTATACTTTCAGGGATCATTTCTATAGTATGTAAGTAACAATTTTATAAACCAACAGACTATAGCAATCTGAGATGTCTATTATTGGACTGCTTAAAAAAAGGATTCTGTAGTAAGATAAAATATTATTTTAACAACTTCATGTTTTCCCTGTTTTAGGGTGAATTTATCCTCTAAAATCCTACTGAGTCTTACACGCAATATCGAAAAATCTCAGGATGCAGAAATATCCCAAGGTTGCTTTTCTTTTTCTTTTTTCTTTTTTTTAAACATGGTACTAAGAATTGAACTGAGGGCCTTTGTACTGAGGTACTTGTCCAGCTCTTTATTATTTTATTTTCACACAAGCTCTCATTAAGTCATTAAATTGCCCAGGCTGAGCTCAAACTTGAGAACTTGCCTCAGCGTTCCTGAGTGCTGGGACTGCAGGCAACCCTTTTGGAAAAGGTAAAGAAATGAACACAATGACAACAAAATGCTCTTGAATAGTCTGGTACACAAACTTAAGATTTCAGAAAATAAATTCCGTATCATTTACAGAACTTTTTTCTTTAATAAATTATTTATACCTTTGAAGAATATCTCTCACTATAATCAATCTGAATCATGAAGAATATTATTCACTGTTTGAGTACTTGATGCCATGTTTAACACAAACAAAGTTGGATAATGTCAAAGTAACCTTCTTGAAGGAAGGATGAATTGATAAACTGTTCAGGAACCTTTCTCCGCAGATACTCCTTCCCTTCATTCAGGTCTTTACTCAAAGGGTACCTCATCAGAGAGGTGAGTCCAACAATATGGAAATAGCATCTGCTAAACACTGTGTCCCCTATACCTCAGATTCTTTCCTTAGTGTTATTATTCACCGTATTACAGATTTATAGTAAGTAAATGTCTATCCCTAGCTAAACTGCAGCCTCCACAAAAGCAGTGTCATGCTCATTCATTGCTCTCTGTTTCTAGGACAATGCCTAATGTGTAGATAAGTACCCAACAAATAGTGGTTGTATAAATATGTTGGGATAATTTCCCTGTACTACACAATGTTTCAATCTTATGTTGATCCATCAAATCAAACACAGAAGGTTCCTAGTTTAAAACCACTTCCAGTAGGAAGTGCAAATCTGTCTAGGAGGGTGAAGAGACAGATGCTTTACAATCTTACTTTTGCATGTGATTTGAGGAGGGGAAGTGTCCTAAAATTCCAAACTATCTCATATAGGGCATTTCTCAAAGTTGAACAATATATAATTACCATTTAAAAACATTCTCAGACTCAAAAAAAGTGTTGATAACTACCAGTTTGAGAAACACCTACTAAATAAGCTTGCTTTACCCATGATTCTTTCAATCATGAGTTCTCCATACAAAAGAAGCTGTCTTGATCAGGCACATGCCTGTAATCCCAGCACTCAGGAGGCTGAGGCAGGAGGAGTGTTGCAAGTTTGAGGCCAGCCTGGGCTACACAGTGAGTTCAAGGCCAGCCTGAACTGCATAGTGAGACTCTGTCTTAAAAATACAAAAACTAACTAACTAAATAAATAAAAAGCTGTCTTGCAACAAGCAAAACAAAATTGTTAAAGCACAATGGAAAAAAATTTAGTATTCCAACAGAACTAGACATAAAGAACATCGGTATAAATTACTAGTGTTCTACAGTTTAAGGGTCCAAGATTTAGCACACATACAAAAAAAAGACACTGAGTTAAATTTGAATTTCAGAATAATACAAATAGTTATCAGTATATCTTAAATATTACATAAAATTATCTTTAATTCCACTTTAACTTAGATCCTTTATTTTTCTGACAATCATAACAGTCCTCACTATGAGAAACAGTGATCTAAATCAACAGTGACATTGAACATTTTAAAGTCAAGTATGTGAATGTTTATTCATCTACTACTTTGCAATACCTAACAATGTTACTTTATAGCAGCAGTAAGTAATTATTGTGTAGTGGCTAAATCCAGTTCAATGCCTGTTAATGCACAGTCTGCAAAATTTCTAAATTTTTAAATGGACAAGATAAAAACAGGAATATATCATAAAATGTTAAAATTACATGAAATTCAAATTTTAGTGTCTATAAGTTTTATACTTTAAAACAGTCATAACTATTTACTGTCTATAGCTGTTTTCCCCCCTCTAACATCAGAATTGGGTAGTTGGTACAGAGATCATATAGTTTCCCAATCTTAAAAAATTTACTTTCGCCAGGGATTTAGCTCAGTGGTTTAAGCGCCTGCCTGGCAAGCGTGAGGTCATGAGTTCGATCCCCGGTACCAAAAAAAAAAAAAAAAAAAAATTTACTTTCACTCTTTGTCCCTTTATACAAAAAGTTTGCTAATAGCTTTATAGAATAATGTATAACTTTGAATTAATTTGTTTCTTCTTTCCTTTTTTCAGAAAGAAAATATATTAATTCAGGTTGGCCTTGAACACATTATATAGTCAATGGTGATCTTGAGCTCGAAGGGATCCTCCTGCCTCAGTTTCCTAAGTGCTGGGATTACAAGTACATTCCACCATGCCCTGCTGAATTAATTTCTTACATGAACAAAACATATGTATTACAAAAGTAAATTCTGAGAGCTGGGGATGTAGCTCAAAAGTAAAGTGCTGGCTTAACAGACCCAGACCTTGGGTTCAATCCCTAGAACAGAAAAAAAAAGTAACTTCCTGGCTGAACTTTAAAACTGAAATTACTTTTATTAGGCTGGGTATAGGCTTGCTTAGTATGCATAAGGTCCTAGTTTTGATCCCCAGCATAGGAAGCAAAAGAAAAGAAGAGAGACAGAGAAAGACAGATTTACATATTACATATCCATAATCATGGCAAGGTTAATATGAATTGGCATTGTATGCAAAACAGTTGTGATCTAATGGTATTGGTGAAAATTTCCATGAAGTTCAACAATGTGTCTGGCATAGAGTACAGTAAATATTAAGGGATAGTTCTTAAATTAATAATAATCTAAGTGGGCAGGGGGTTTAGCTCAGTCTGATCCCTGGTACCAAAAAAAAAAAATCTAAGTAGCATGGCCATCTCACTGCAGTCTGTTCATTTTTCAACAGGTATATGCTCATTCTTACGTTAAGTTAGTCTTATACACAAACTGTGACATTATTAGGCACTTTACAAAATAGGGTGAAGAAGCATCACTGAAATCTTATTTAATAGCTCATGGAATATTAGGACTATCACAAACCACCTACATATTGAACTGCATTGTATTATCAATTAGCTGGGTGCCAAACCAACGGCCAGTGTTCAGACTTGCCTCTGGGCAGCGGGGGGCAGACTATGTTGTACATATTCTTATCATTAGTATTTACCATCAACACGGAAGAGAAGGAAAGTACAATAATTTAATTGCATTCAATTTATTAGTCAAATTGCTTCTATGTGAAATCAGTTTATATTAATGGAAGCTAACACTACTGATAGCAAACCAAGTCTAGTTCCTCTTCAGTGTATGATTTTGCTTTCTAATGACTGCCACAGAGAACCCACCCACTAATTCAATGAATTTGAAGCATTCACTATTATCACTTAAAATAAACTCTCTCCTCAATTTGGTGGGCAAATTAAATGTCTCCTTTAAGAGAAAAAAATACCTAGTTTCACAAAAAAACTTCTAAATAGAGTCTGGTGACATTAAAAGGCAATTCGAAAGGCCTGGGATTTAGCTCAGTGGGATAAGTGCCTGCCTTGCCAGCACATGGTTGTGAGTTAGATCCCCGGTACCAAAACAAAACAAAACAAAAAACATTCGAGCAGTGTACTTAAAAAAAAAAAGGCAATTCGTAAAATAAACACACTGAAATAGAGAGATCTGCTCCCCTTGTGGGCTCCAAGCCTTTGCATTTCTGATCACTCAGACGTGGGCCTGTCACTTCCCTATTTCACCGCGACTAGTTCCGCGGTCTTAGAACCTTCGCCAAGGAACCAAACAGGCAACTTCATGGAAATGTAAACAGACCTCTGCACCTAACAGTCCTGTTTACATTCTCCGTTTTCCACCGAGGCGAGAAAAACATACGACCGCTTCTAACAATCATGAATAGTGACAGTCATGGTTTAATCCACGACAACATGTGAAACCTGAGGGCGGGGTTCAACGCCGGTCCCACATCGAAAGCCCGACCTCTCGACTGCTTCCAGACCCCTGGCGCCCCTCTTAAATCTAAAAGCCTGACTCAGAGAACGGCGGGCGTTCAGTTCTGCCAGGCGACTGCTGACACTGCAAGGACGCGGGAGGGACAGGTTTGCTGGATCGGGGGACTGCTGTCCCAGGACGGCCAGGAGAAGGTGGGCGTCGAGTGAGAGGGCCCACCGGGGCCAAGGAGCTCCTCGGCGGCGGCACCCGCTTGGGTCCCCAGCTCAACGGGCCCGCCCAGGGGCTAGGGGGAACAAGCAGTGAGCGGATCCCGCTTAGCTGCGGGTGCTCGCCCGAGGCAGAGGGTGAAGGCCCCAGCGGCCGCGGCAGGGGACCCGGCACCTACGTGGTCCGCGTTGCTGTTGGCGCTGTGGAAACATACAGCGCTGAAGGTGTAGCCCGAAATGGAAGCCGCCATGATGGAAATCTCCAATTCCCCCATCATGCCCCGCGGAGGGCGCACAGCCTTCCGGCCGCTTTCCCCTCTAGGCATTCTGGGAAATGGAGTCAGCGGCGGCGAAAGCAGTAGCCGGAGCTCGGAGTGGGAAGGGCTAAGGAGCGCAAGCTTTCCTCTCTGAAGTATCCTGCGTCCTGCCCAAGCTTCAGACTCCGCCCCCTCGGTTTATCTTCCTATTCTAAGTTTGCCCCTTTTGCCAGCAAAACTTCCAGTTTTAAAAGCCAACTTTTACGGAACAGATATAAAAAGCTGGAGATGATTCAGATAACTGAATCACGATAGTGACACGATAGTGGTATGAGGTGATTTCAACTTAAATGGAGACCATTCATTCAGCCTGCGGAGGAGATTGAGACTGCGGTGCTAAGAAGAAGGAAGAGGGGAATGAGAACCTACCCTCACAGTTATCTCAACATGGAATTAGCATGGAGTTACATATTAGTAAATGGCGACAGTAGTGAAGGTGGTAAGGGATGATTGGGTTCTGGGTACCAAAAAACACAGATTTAATGAAAAATATGGAAGGAGATACAAATAACAGAGAAAATAAACTCAAAATTAGAAATTTAGAGAAGGAACTAATAATTATTTTTCAATTTGTTGACTCATGTTCAAAACTGGCCTCGTGATTTCCCACAAAGTTCCTTATCTTACACTTAAAAAAGTCAAGAAATAGATTGGTTCACCAACAGTTGCTCAAGTGATACATTTTGAACTTATCCTTGACATCTGCCTTTCTCTCACACCCTACATGTAATCAGCTAGTGGAGCCTTCAAAACATATTAGGAGCCTTGCCAGTAGGGTGGTGTATGCCTCTGATGCACAGGTGTATGCAGGAACATCTAGAATTCCAGGCCAGACTGAACTACAGAGTCCAAAAAAAAAAAAAAAAAAAACATCAGGAAAAGAAAAATTGTATAAATATTCTAATGCTAACTATATTGAGACATCACGATGTTAATACAACTTACCTTTGGTCTCTACAATTACAAGTGGTCCTCAAAGTGGTGGCCGTTAGCTTCGACATTTATTAGTATGGCGAACTGCTGAAGTGTGTGTACATTTTTTTTGACAGACTCTATATAGCAAGACTCCATCTCAGTCAATGGACAGATGGATCTCCAGAGTTATACAGTTCACCAACAGCACACCTGCCACACTGGTCCAAACCACTATCGTCTCTTTCCTGGTTATCATAATGTCATTTAAGTCAGGGAGTCACAACTGGTAGCACTTTTGCCCCTCAGAGGACTGTTGACAACATTTGGAGACATTTTCCAATGTGAAACTCAAGAAAGGTCCCATAACAAAGAATTATCCCTTCCTGAACTGGTGATGTAGTTCAGTGTTAGACTGATATTCTACCATGTAAGAGGCCCTGGATGTGATCCACCCTTCCAAAAAAATTGGGATATAGGAATGAAAGAAGAAATAGGGCCAGATGTACTGGCACAGTTTGGGGTAGGAGGGGAGCAAGAATGGGAAGAGATGAGTAGCCACAATGATAATTTTGAACTTAGGGGAAGAGAGTTATGGGATAAAGAATTTTTAGGAACAAGTGTTGTGTGACATAATCTCTGGTGGTTGACATCTTCATAAAAACTTTTGGTAAGCCAGGCTTGGTGGTGGATTCCTGTAACCCCAGCATTCAGAAGACTGAGGCAGAAGGATTGCCTAGGCTACATAGTGAGTTCAAGGCCAGCTAGGACAACAGAGAAATACCCTGTCTCAAAAAGAATTCAGCAAAATATCTATGTTAATACAACATATTAATGTGTATTGTGGTTATACGTGAAGGCTTTAGTGCAGATTGCTTGGGTTCTAATCTCAGTGTGGCACTCCCTGTGTATGTTTGGGCCTTCTTTATGAACAGGTTTGTTTATCTATGACAGGTGCAATACTAGTATCCAACTTGTGTGGCTTTCTTCAGGCATAACTAAGATGATAGATTGCATGTATTTAACACAAGTTTCCGGCATACACTGACAATATATGATGACTCATTAGTAGTTTAGAAGCTAGGAGATTTATAGGCATTGACAAGAAAAGACCTCCAAGTACATTGCCACAATATTGTCAAATTGCAAACACTGCAAATAGTAAGTTTCCATTTATATATATCAAAACAAAACAATTATTTCTGCCTGTGTATATATGCATAGGAATGCCATGCTCTTTTCTGATGGGTCTAAAAATGGGGATGAGAAAGGCCAGTTTCATTTTGACTATGCCCATTTGTTGCTGAGGAAACTGAGATTTAAGAGGTTTAAATTAAGTAACTTTCCTTATGTCATTCCTGGAACAAATTAAATGTATGATTTTTTTTGTACCAGTGATCAAACTCATGAGCTCAGGCTTGCCAGGCAGGCACTTACGTCACTGAGCTATATTCCTGGCCCTATTAAATTATGAGTGAAGTACAAATTGGTTTAACTCTATGGCCCATGATCAGGAAGAAAAATGCAAAGGAAAGGGAGGAATAATGTCAGACACTAAAGGAAAGAAAAAGTGGCTGAGTCTTGGAGGCCTTTTTGGGGTAAGAGAAGGGATCCAGGCAGTCCTGAAGCCTTATAAGAGGCCTAGTGCCGAACAACTCCTGGGATGTTCATTCAGAAGCTGCTATGATGATGCCAGTGTGCAGTGAGCCTGAGGGGGGAGAAGGAAGCAAGGGCTGTGGTGACAGACTAGAGAAATGTCCCTGAGTTTGGAGACTAAGCCGAGACTGAGCGCAGAGGGAAGAAGAGGAATGATGCTCCACTTTGGGTGACAGTGTAGATAGTCATGGACCAAGTGATTATAAAACAGCTAACACAGGTTTGGAATCATGGGGCCAAGTCAGTTTGCTTGTATTGAGTTGCTTTTACTGAGTTTACTGAGTTAATGTAACAAGGGACACCCATGCAGCTGCAAGAAAAGTATGGAGCTGTGACAAGAGAATGGAATTGAAAGTGACTACAGGGTTGGGGATAGAAGTGTGTTGGATTTTGAAGTTTTGAGATTTTAGAATATTTGCATAGAATTTAATTATTGAGCTGCCCTATCTGAAATCCGAAATGCTGCCAAATCTGAAATATTCTGAGTACAAAGTTTCAGATTTTGAAGCAATTTGGATTTTGCTCAACCTATAATAAGAATGATAGGCATTAAGAATGCTGAACCTATAATAATAGCTAAAAAAATGATAGCTAACATTTACTGAACACTTACTGTATGTTGGGCCCCATTTTAAGCTCTTTACAGGTACTATAAGCTAATATTCCTTACATAAATTCATTTTAAATTCCATTATATAGTTGAAGAGACTGTGTAGATGTTTACTGAGCATTTATTGTGTGCCTGGCAGGTAAGATTTGACCAGGCTGATCTCATTTATTCTCTACAGCTGCCAATACTCCCTTTTAAAGTCTCAGTTTAAACCTAAGTGCCCATCAACTGAGGAATGGATAAAAAAGTTGTGGCATTTTTATACAATGGAGTACTACTCAGCTATAAAGAATGATCACATCGAGATATTTATTAATAAATGGACACGACTTGAGACCATTCTCTTAAGTGAAATAAACCAAACTCACAAGGGTAAATACCATATAATCTCCCTAATATGAGATTTGATAAGAGTATATAAGACTTTATGGTAAGCATA
>PVJX010003337.1:89654-111108 GCA_004027295.1 Dolichotis patagonum
TTGTTTGACTATATCATACATGATGATATGAACAGCTGTTTTGAAGAAAACATTATGACAGCTATTGCTGATTTAATATTATCCTTCTTAGAAGTCCTACCATGCTTTTTTTGTTCTACTACCGTTGGTTCTATCTACCACATTGTGTCTTATTGGAATTTGAATATGTGTGATAGTTCAAACAAATTTTTTTCTTTTTAATCAAAAATGAGATATTATAATATCCATTGATCATTTTCTGTTATTTGGTTCAGAAAGCCCTGTAATTCTTTCACTCTATGCATGGCTTTATACTATTGTGTTATGTTTGATATTATTGTAATTGAAACTATGCTCAACTATAGCAGAGTAAGAGATATGGTGTTAGATACTGTTGATGTCCAGTTGACTTAATGGAAAGTACTGTGTTGCCTATGTTGTCCTGTTCTGATCTGCTCTGTACTACCCCCTTTTGTTTTATTCTCTTTTAAATTAAAAAAAAATAAAAATAAATAAAAAATAAAGTCTCAGTTTAGAGCAGGATATGTTGGGAAAACAAAGTAGGGTTTTTAAGTACTGTGGTTAGTGGTGCTGACTGCTGCAGAGTTAAGAAAGAGAAAGCCTTGCTCTTGAACCTGGGTTTTCCCAACTGAGAAGTGTTTGACTTTTTGAAGCAGTTATGGGTGATTCAGACGCCATGCTGCAGGCATGGGAAAACTGAGGAGACAGGTAACCCCAAGTGCTGAAAGTCTCTCTCCTGCCTCATGTAATAGGCACCCAATCAGAAGAACTGTGTTTCTTGGCACATTCCTACTTGTCTCTGACGAAGGGCATCTTGGTTGATTGAGCTTTTCCTCCTCTTACCAAGAATCCCTTTGCCCAGGGTGATCAGAGGTTGGTGCCCCCACAGATTTGAGGCCTAAACAGCCAGAATAATCCTGCAGGGAGCCAGGGAAGGAGCTCTGTATGTATCGTGGGATTTTTCCAGGGCTCCATACCAACAACTGTTACTCAAAGCAAAAACATCTTAAGTGTTGGCAAGACACCAGGCTGAAGATGAGCTTATCTTTCATGGGTGTTTCTTAATTAGAACCTAAAAATTAAAAAACCCACTCAGTCACACTCCAACTTGCTTTCTGAGAGTCTAGAGAAGATCAAAATAATGCCACCCAGAGGAGCATTAATTGGCCATGATATCGAGTGGTTTTATTGCTCTGTAATGGGGTTATTCACGCTCTTTCTTGAGTTCTGTAATCACTATACACATGGATTCCCATCCGCCTTTACTCATAGTTGCCTGAAGACCTTCCCTAACTCTTCCAGAGGTACTCTTTCTGCGACAACACATTGATGGCCGTGGCTGTTGTACTGTGGAGAAACGGAGGGCATTCATTTCCCTGCTCATAAACCCTTATATGCACTGGGGACAAGTCAGAATGCTCTTTCCAAGCCAAAATCCCAGCCAAAATGAAATTAGCCTCTTGGCCCGGAAGCCATAAATACACAGATGTATCCACGATGTGATGCAATGAAGGGACTCCACTCCATTTGAGTTGAATGCTGCCGGCTTTTGGTGTTTCTGTTGCTTTCCTTCTGGTAGACATTTTCCAAAATGCTATATTTTGAATGTTCCCTCACAAAAAACACTACGCAAATATACTCGCCCTTAGACCTCAATAGAGGGGGTGCCACTGACGCACGCTGGTGAACGCAGAGTGGAAAGCGAGACTGCAGACCAGCCTTGTGCTACAGGTCTGGGAGAAACTGAGAAGTCACATCCCTCAACCCCAACCAGCGCCGGCCGCCCGGAAGAGTAGAGAAGCCGCCTTCTACCGCCTAGAGAGGCAAACCCCCCCCCCCCCGTGTCCGCTCTGCCTGCGCCGCGTCTCTATGGCGGCCCCAACGGCCCACTTTGTGGGTAAGCAAAATGAACGCGGGAACTGAAGTTGACTGTAGTTGCGCTGCGGTTGCTGGCCTACCGGCAAGGTCCCAAAAAGACAATCTCGAGGAGGATGGCTTTGTCCCGTCGGCGCTGGGGACCCGAGAGCAGTGAGTGCTGCGCAGTCAGGGGAAGTTGAACGTCGAAGGGGGGCAAGGACACCCGGGAATGGAAGAGCCTTGGGGGTTTGAAGGGAGGGGCCTGAAGGGCCACCTTGGGGCGTTTAAGAAGGGTTGAAAAGAGGAATCCCAGGAGCCACTTCGCAGGGGACTTTTACGGATTTTCAGAAGGGATTTGTAGGTGCGGGACGGACTCAGAAGCTCTTGAGGAGGCCTTGTATGGGTGTTGAACTGGCACAGGCTTGGGAGAAAGAGAGGTGAGGTTGGTGAATAGGGCTGGTGGACAGGGGTAAGAAGCCGAAGGAATTTGGCTGAAAAGGCTAAAGGATGTGAGACTTGGAGGGGTAGGTGACGTGAGGAGGGAGGAAGTGAGGACCCAGTGGAGCATGGGGTGGTGGTGGGGGGTTAAGAGACAGTGATCAGACATAAAATAAAGGCTTAGTAATTGCTTAATGAATTAACAGATGAATGAATGAGTGTGGGGGGACCTTAGGTTCAGAAGTAACTTGGATGAAAGGAAGCAGAGATTCTAGGGAGAGAAGGCATATGAGAGGGAAGTACTGTACTTGAGAAGACTAAGAAAATATAAACATAGGCTTAGAATACAGGAGGAGGTGGAGACAAATAGCAGAGGAAGTAGACTGGTTTAGGATTTAACCTTTAAGCAGATTTTATCTTTGATGGGTTTTCCTGTAGGAAAATACTGTATTCGCGCATTGAAGACCAGAAGACCAGATACGTGATAACAACTAACTCTATGTTTGCCCAGAGAGTTTTGGACCTGGGTCTGGGACTTAAGAAGCTTGGATAATTGTTTCTTTGTATGTTTTTAAGCTAAAACTTACATAGCATTTATGCATCAGATATTGTAAGTGCTTTACATATATGCGTAAAGTTATTCTGCTTGCCCACACGTTCTTTTAACCCAAGGATGTTAAGAAATTGAACTGTGTGCACTTCTTGCATTATTAATACTGTTATAAACTTCCCTGTGAGACATTGGAAACATATATTTAATTCATAATACTGTTTAATTCTAGAATCTCACCTTGTATTTTATTGTTTACATAGTTGGAATGCTGTCTATGAGAGAGAACTACAAACTTTCCAAGAATATGGAGATGTGGGAGAAATCTGGTGAGTTAGAAAAGTTATGGTTTATAATATTATATTGAGACGATTATGTGTGCTTACACCACAGGAAGGCAACCTAAAAGTCTTGGAATCTTGGATTGAGTCCCCCTTAAGTGGGTAGAATTAAAGTATCTATCCTTTTTAATGATATACATTTAAATTGATCAGAATATTAGGAAATTACTTTTGTTCTGTAGTTGTCTTTTTTCAGTAAGCAATAATTTTGATCCATCAGCATGTACTGATCAAGAAAATAGATGTTGGGACAATATTTTCAGGTGTTATTACTAACAAACTGACTTGTTTGTTCTGTAGTCATGTAGCAAGTAACAGACTGACCTGTCTATTCTGTTCTATTTTTAAAGATATTTTCTCGTAAGTAACTATAGAGACAAAAGTCACACAGTCACAGATACTACTTACGTTAAAAAAAAAAAAAACACCTTACTTGAGCATATGATATAAACACCTTAAATGGAATATAGCTGTAACTTTTGCTTTGTCATTTGTTACTGATTCTGTTTCTAACAGGTTTGGTGAAGAGAGTATGACTCGACTAATAAAGTGGATGCAGAAACACAAGATCCCATTGGATGCGTCAGTGCTTGATATTGGAACTGGAAATGGTGTTTTCCTGGTTGAACTTGTTGGTACTTTTAGTATTCATGTGTTTGAACCAAACTTTGAATGAGATTTCTAAAAAGTCTTGCAACTGATGTTAAACATTTAAATATAAAGTAGTAAAGTAGTATCATTTTGAGAAAGCACATGATACAAGGAGAAAACTGAATGGATTGTGAGAAAGCACTAAGAGAATGGTACCAGTCATAATACTGAAAAACAATCCCCAAATCTATAATTCCAGATGCTCAAAATCCCAAAAGTCCTAACTCTTCCCCTTATCACAATCTAGGAAGATTATAGTTTGTCTGTCTTTCTTTCTTTCTTTCTTTCTCTCTCTCTCTTTTGTTCTTCTCTTTCTCTTTTTTGGCACTAGGGATTGTACTCATGACCTTGCACTTGCCAGGCAGTTGCTGTGCCACTGAGCTATATCCCCAGCCCAAGATTATGGCCTCAGATGTTGAAATCCTGGAAGCCAAAATCTTGAAAACTACTGAAAAAAAAGGCTTATTTAAGAGCTATAGAAAGCAGCATACTAGGTAATTTGATGAATGTTTCAGTTGTGTAGATGAAAGTTTCATCCTGTTAGGTAGAATGTACACTAACAAACCTGGTTAAGCATTATCTTCGGTCCGTCTGTGAGGATGTTTCCAATGGAGACTAATGTCTTGAGTCTGGATATGTGGAGAATATCACCCTCAATGTGGGTGGGCAGCATCCAGTGTGCCTGAGGTCTTGAGAGAACAGCTACAGAAAGTGAATTGGTCTCTTTGTGGTAGGACAGAGTTTTCTGCAACTGTTTTGAATATCAGCTTCTGGCCTTTGGCATCTAAGACTTAACATCAGTGACTCCTGGTCCTCAGGCTTTTGGTCTTGGACCGAGATTTGTACCATTGGTTTCCCTGCTTTTCAGGTTTTTTGGCTTGGACTAAGCCATGTTACTGGCATCTCAAGCTTTCAGATTGTCTTTTGTGGGACTTCTCAGCCATAATTATAATGTGAACCAATTCCCACAATAACTTTTCTCTCATACCTTACTGGTTTTATCTCTCTGGAGAACCCTGAGACAGATTTGCTATTGAGGAAACCAAATATTGTTGCTTCTTTGTTGTCATGGTTGTTATTTCTTACTATATTCCTTTCAACACAATAGAAGGAATCTGTGAGTTTGTTCTCTTGAAAAAAGGCTGTGATAACTTAGGGTACTTCATGGAAAAAGATAAAACTTTGAAAGCTAATTATTGGTGTTGTGAAAACAATATTGTTTAGTTGCAATAATCAGATTTTCTTTTTGTAATACTGGGGATTGAACCAGAGCCTCATGTATGCTGCTTCCCCAGCCTTAACCGGACTTTCAGATGGATAACATATACTTAGAAAATTTATAGGCCAGATTTACTCTCTAAATAAAGGTATAGTGTCTCTAAGATTAAAAAAAAAAGTGAGAATAGGAGTCTGGGGATATAGCTCAGTGGCAAAACACCTGCCTGGCAAGCACAAGGTCGTGAGTTCAATCCTTGATACCGAAAGAAACTAAGAATAAGGAAAAGCAGGTGACAAATATAAGCAATCTCTCTGCTCAGATTATTCACTTCTGTACTATTTATATCCCTTTATCCATTGCACCATATTTACTTTAAAAATACATGCTTTTTAGAACAGAAGAATCTAGCTGGGTGTGGTGGCACACTTCTATAATCCCAGTGCTCCAGAGGCTGAGGCAGAAGGATCTTTGCAGTTTTGAGACCAGCCTGGGTTACAAAGTGAGCTCAATGCCAGCCTGAACTGCATAGCGAGACCCTGTCTCAAAAAGACAGGAAAAAAAAAAAAAGAATCTGATGATGAGTTTATTACTTTCTGAATCAAAGGCACCTGAAGATATACCCTTAGTGTTAGAAAACATATTAAATGGAACTAGGGATTTGACTGTTGAAGAAGATAGACTTCTTATATTTACCCTAAGTCTAACTTTGAAAAATTAGTGGATGCCTCACTTTGGGTAATAGATGGCACTTTCAAAACCATCCCTGGTGTTCACTTTTTTTTTTAAATCAAGTATATATAATTCATGCCCTTGTTGGGTCTAAAAATTTTAGAAGTTATCTGCTCCTTTATTAATGACTAGAAAAACAAAGACTTTTTAAAGGCTTGTTTGAACATTTAGTGAAGAAAATGAGTTTCAGTTGAATTCTCAAATCATACTGACAGGTTGGAATTATGTGTGATCTGAACTTTTAGAAGTGAATTTCAGGGCGTTACTGAGAAAATTTTTTTTTGCTTAGCCCAGTGCGTTTGACAGAAAATTCACATGAATATTGTTCATGTGAAATGGCAATGATGAAAACTTAAGTTTAAATGTGTCATTTGTCATTGTTGGCATTCCTTCCAGCTGATGAAACCCCAGAAGGTTTTAGTAAATTAGAGCCAGAGCCAGGTATGGTGATGCACATCTGTAATCCCGGCACTCAGGATCCTAGGATAAGATCGTGAGTTCAAGGTCATTTTGAGCTACACAGAAAATTCAAGGCTGGACTAGACTATAGGAAGACTGTATCTCAAAAAGGCAAGCGAACAAGCAAATGAAAGAAAGAAAGAAAGAAAGAAAGAAAAGAGAGGTATGCTTATCTGAAGAAGCCAGTGAAGTTACTGACTTGTTTGAAAATAATTACATGCCTGGCAAGTTAAGATAACGCATTGGTGCTGCTGTTCCATAGCTAATGTTTCTGTCAGACTTGTGGTATACACAGTACATGAGTGTATACAGAATGGATTTCTGTGTACCAAAACATCATAGAGGGGCTGGGAATAGAGCTCGGTGGCACCACGCCTGCCTGGCAAGTGCTGGGTCCTGAGTTCAATTCCCGGTACCAAAAAACCCCTTTAAACTCTTTAAAAATGTAAACAGATGTCTTTTACACAATGTTTAAAAATTTTGTCTGGAGGTATATATATATATTTATATATAATTTTTATATATGTTTTATATATATATATGTATTTTGTACTGGGGATCTAACGCATGACCTCACACTTGCCAGGAAAGTGCTTGTGCCGTTGAGCTAAATCCCTGGCCCTGGAGGTATATTTTTGGGATTTTGATCTTTCAGGACTTTATACTTCAGGAGTTTTGATTTTTTGGGATTTCAACATTTAGGATGATGGTGTTTGGACTATGTCTTTTGGAATTGTGATTGAAACCCCTAAAACAGAAGCCAAGGAATCTGAGTCCTAGTCCTGGTTCTTCTGGCTATATCCTTGGCCTTGAGCAGGCTACTCGAAGTTTTGGCTGGGTGATCTCGATTGGTTTTTTCCTAACTCAAAAACTCTGGAAATCTGCATGTATAATAGAAAAATGATTGTTTGCAATTCTAGTATGAAATTAGGTGATCATATAGTTTGAAAAGGGCATTTTGTCCATGGAGCCAAGTTTTGGTACAGGTTGCACTACTAGCTATCACTGTATACCTGTAGTGTGCTCGTTGCTTTGGAGAAAGTGTTGGAGTTAGGTTTCATCCGAGCTGGTTTTACAGTCTGCTTTATAAGTGTGTATATACAAAAATGAAATGTACTGAGTGACTACCATGAGTGAAACTTCATGTTAGGCGCTGAAAACATGAAAATTTAAATCTTCAGCTTGAATTGTTCATAGACAATAGAGAATGCAATGGCAAGTTTAATCTATAGCTTGGTGTGTGTGATAATAGGTGTATTGGGGGATGAGTGTAGGTTCTGTGTGGGGATTATAGTGTTGGATATTGAGGAAATACCAAATATTGGTATATTTGGTATATTGGTATATTTTGAATGTGTAAGTGGCACTCTAGTACGTGCTCTTAGGTCTTTCAACATGCTGTGAGACTGAATCAAGCGTTTGTAGCAGAAGTTAAATTCACTGCTGTACAGGTTTCCTTTTGTGACTGTGCCACAGTTTTATTTATTCATTTCCTATTTTTACCTGTGTATTCTTCGGGTTTTAATAGTTTGCTTGTGAAGGCTGAAGATTTATCCTTTAATAAGTTTGTAGATGCTTTTAGATTTTTTATGTAATTGTGTACAATGTGAATAATTTCCATTTTGTTTACTCCTTTTAAATCTGTTATAACTTGTTTCCCTGTTACATTGTCTCCTACCGAATGTTGAAAAGAAATAGTAATATAATCTTTGTCTTTTTTCCCCTTTTCACTCTTAGGTGTGATGTTAACTTACAGGTTTGTTTTATAGATAACTCCATATCAGACTGAGGAAGTTTCCTTCTATTTTTACTTAGCTAAGGTGAAATGTATATATATTTCTTACAGATCTTGTTGTTTATCAGATAATTTTCCTGTATTGAGATAATCATGATTTTTTTCTCTTTTAGTCTGTTGTTTAGATTGATCCATTTTCAAATGTTAAGTGCATTGTTATAAACCCAATTTATATATATCACTGGATTCAATTTAATATTTTGTTTAGAACTTTTATAATTTTGTCCATTTGTCCATGATACAGATTGTTCTGTAATTTACTCTTCTTGTAATGTTCTTGTCACTTTTGGCGTCAGGTTATGCTGGCATTATTAAGTGAGATTTTGTTTTTTAAGTATTTAAGATTGATGTTACTTCTCCCTTAAATTTTCGGTAGAATTCTCTGGTGAAACCACCTAAATCAGTGATGGTGAACTTTTTAGAGCTTTCTTTTTCTTTTTTTTTAATCTATCCTACGCTGGCCTTGAACTCACAGCAATCCTCCTGCCTCAGCCTCCTGAGTGCTGGGATTATGGGCTGGCACCACCACACCTGGTTTAGAGCTTTTAGTGATATAACAGCCCACTGCAGTATGCTTGCCGTAGATAGATTTGTCATCACTGAACCACTGACTTAGATGTTGGGTAGCTTACAAGAAGTTTTTTTTTATGTGAACTTATTAAATAAAATCTAATATATATTTAAAAGTGAGCACATCACAAGTGTAGTGCTTTTTTGAGACAGGGACTTGCTATATAGTTCAGTCTGGTCTTGAGGCAATCCTCCTGCTTCAGCCTCTTTTTTGAGTGCTGGGACTACAGTTGTGCACTACCATGCCCACTTCAAGTGTAGAACTCTTACAAAATGAATACCTTTGTGTTTCTCACTAGCCTGATAAAGAGATAAAATATTGCCTGCACTGCTTCTATGGTACCCTTCTTGTGTCCTTTCTTTATCTCTTTTGAAAGGTAAATCATTGTTTTGATTTTTGTCATCATAAGTTAGCTGTTTTTGGTAATAGGCGCAGTGGTTTCTCATAGGTGTTTTAATTTACATTTTCCTAATGATTAATAAGCATCTTTTCATGTGCTTGTTTGCCACCTCAGCATGTAACTTTGGCATTGTAAATGTTTTCAATATGTGTCTTGCCCTTTTACTTCTTAATGCAATCTTCTGATGGACAGAAATTCTTTGATTTTACTAAAGCTTTTTATATGATTGTATGTATGTATATATGTATTTTTGTACATATTTGCATACTGCAGATTGACCCCAGAGCTTTGTGTATTAGGCAAGTACTTTACCATTGAACTATATCCTCAGTGCTTTTTTTTTTTTTATTTTTTATTTATTTATTTATTTATTTTTTTGGTACCGGGGATTGAACTCACGACCTCGCGCTTGCCAGGCAGGCACTTAAGCCACTGAGCTAAATCCCCAGCCCGCTTTTTTTTTTTAAATGAGTCTTTTTTTTTTTTTTTTTTGTACTGGGGATCGAACTCACGACCTTGCACTTGCCAGGCAGGTACTTATGCCACTGAGCTAAATCCCCAACCCCCTCCTTTCTTTTTTAAATAATGCTTTTGAATACCATTTAAGAAATCTTTGCCTACTCAGGATCATAAAGTTATTTTCTTACATTGCTTCAGGAACCTTCATTATTTTCTTTATATGACGTGTCCCATTAACTGTTATATGTGGCATGAACTTTATTTCCTGCTCTGTGAGTATGCAGATAACTTTGCATCATTTATTGAAGCATCTTGCCCTTCTACCATTACCCTGCAGTATCTCTGTCATAAGTAACAGTATATGTTTGGGGCTGTTTATGGATTCTTCGTGTGTTCCTTTAGAAGTCTGTCCTTATCCTGATGCCATGTTTTTCTAATCCCTCCAGTGTTACAAGTTTTCATAGTAAGTTCTCCAACTTTGATCTCTTTCCTATTCTTATGTTGGCTATTGGCAATTAGCTCTTTGAATATTTATTTAAATTTTACAATGAATTTACTACTTCATTAGGCTGTAGGAGGAATGGGATTTTGGTTGGGGTGTGATGTATCAATGGATCAATTTAAAAAGAATGCCGCAGATGTAGCTCAGCGGTACAGTGCCTGCCTGACAAGTGTGAGGTTGTGAGTTTGATTTCTGATACATAAAAAAAAAAAAAAAAAAGAAAGACATCTTTATAGTGTTTAATATATGAATCGGAACATGTATTTCTTCACTTATCTACTAGAGTCATTATTCTCTCAGAGATATTTTATTTTCTCTATAGAGAGCTTGAATATCTTTTATTACATTCATTCTTAGGTATTTCATTTTTTTTCTTGTATGCAATTAGTACCATACTTTTTAAAATTTTATTTTCTAGTAGCTTATTGCTGGTACATAAAAATATTAACAAGTTTTTAGATTCATCATGTATTCTAGTTTACATATAGATTCTTTTGGATTTTGTACATTTATGATAATGTCATATATGCATAATAGTTTTGTTTCTAATCAATATCTTGCTTATTTAAAAAAAAGAATTGAGTTATGGTAGCCACTATTGATTTCCTGTTGTCTTGTTTTGAAGTCTTGTGTTGCTTGCATTGTTCTATTCTGATCTACTTTGTCCTGTTTTTTGTTTTATTCTCTTGAAAATTAAAAAAAAAAGAATTGAAGGAAAAAATGGTGATAAAAATAGAGCTTTTACAAATGGGAAGAGGATCAAGAGTTGGAGCAGGAAGGGGAGAGAAGGGATACACGATGAAAAAAAAATTAAAACGTATTGTGTACATGTGCCCTCTCCCTATGATAAATGTAATCATTATGTACTGCTAACATGTACTAATTTTAAAAAGTGCTATATACTTTCTAGTATAATGTTGAAATTGCAAAGAAATTGTGAAGGGATATTGATAGCATTGTAACATTGACTCTGATAAGGAGACATCTTCTAATATTTCATCAGTAATGTTAGTCTAGGTTTTCACAGGTAATTTTTATTGAGGAAATTTGTTATGAATTTAATCATGAATGGGTATTGAAATTGATCAGTTGCTTTCTCTGTTGGCTACTGAGATGATCAGGTGATTTTTAAATTCCACTCATATATTGATTTTTATTTTAGGTTGGAGGATCCTCAATTTATTTTATTTTTCTTATTTATTTATTTATTT
Organism: Dolichotis patagonum; assembly: GCA_004027295.1. NCBI lineage: Eukaryota > Metazoa > Chordata > Mammalia > Rodentia > Caviidae > Dolichotis > Dolichotis patagonum. The sequence goes on from PVJX010003337.1 coordinate 100,837, forward strand.
TTAGTTTTTAGTGGGGTTAAAGCTAGAGCTTTGAACATGTGAAACCTGGGCTGTACCACTGAGTTAAACACCCATCCCTCAATTTTTTTACTAACATTTTGAGATAATTTTAGTGATTTATTGTTAAATGTTAAAATAGGCTTCCATTCTTAGAGGAACCAATTTTGGTTGTGGCATATTATTATTTTTGTATGTTTTGGATTTGATATGGTAGCAATTTGTTTAGGATTTCTATAGATTAGGAAAATTGCCCAGTAATTTTTCTTTCTTGCAATATTCATGTAAAATATCTCTGTAAAGATTATGTCGGCCTCATAAAACAAAATGGGAAATATTTGTTTAATTTTTTAAGACAAGGGCTTGCTATGTAGTTCAGGCTGGCCTTGAACTCACTATGTAGACCAGGTTGGCCTTAAACTCACAGCAATCTTTTTGCCTTGGACTCCTGAGTGCTGGGATTACAGGCATGCACCACCACCCCTGGCTAGGGAGTGCCTTTTTGAAACAACCTTTTTTGGCGGTTCATCCATATTTTTGCATATATCAGTAGTCAATATTTTTAGAAGCATTCTATTGTGCAGTTATATCACAATTTCTTTATCCCTGTACTTGTGGGAAGACATTGGCTTGTTGTAATTTTTGACAGTTTTAAATAAAATTATTATAAACACATGTACAGATTTTCATATGAATGTAAGTGTAATTTTTGTAGTGGAAATATGTTTATCTTTTCTAGAATGGAATATCTTTCAATTTTGTGATGTCCTCTTCAATGTCCTTTTTTACAGTATTGTAGTTTTCATTATATAGATTTTTCACTTTCTTGATTAGGTTAATTCATAAGTATTTAATTTTTAAGTGCTGTTTTGAATGGTATTATTTTCCTAATTTCTTTCTTTATGGGTTTATTTTCTATGTACTGAAATGCTGTTGATTTTTGTGTGTTGATTTTGTATCCTGTTACATTGCCGAATTTGGTTATTAATTTTAGGAATTTATTGCAAGTTTTTAGATTTTCTACGTAAAAGATAATGTCATCTGGAAATACTGATAATCTGACTTCCTCCTTTCCTTGGTACATCCTTATTCTTTTTCTTGCGTGATTCCTTTGGCTAATGTTTCAAGTACTATGTTAGACAAGAGTGGTGATAATAGACATCTTCGTCTTGTTACTGATTTTAGAGGTAACCCTTTCAGGTTTTCCCTTTTTAATATGTTGTTGGCTATTGGTTTGCCATAAATGGCTTTATCAGATTGAGATAATGTCCTTCTATACCTATTTTCTCAGGGTTTTTAAAAAAAAATCATAAATAGATGTTGGATTTTGTCAAATATTTTTTAATCTGTTGGGATGATCATGTGATTTTTGTCCTTGTTTCTGTTTATGTTGTGTATTATATTTTCTGATTTGTATATGTTGAACTGTATACTTGCATCCCTGGGATTAAGACTGCTTAATCATGATATATGTTCTTTTTGATGATTTGTTGCATTCTGTTTTGCTAGTAACTTGCTGAGGACTTTTGCATTTATATTTTATTAAAGAGAATGGCAGATAGTTTTCTTTTTAGTTGATTTGTTGTCTGGTTTTGGAATTAAGAGTGGTGTTAGCTTCCAGGAATGAGTTGGGAAGTACATCTTCCCTTTGAATTTCATTGAAGAGTTTGAGGAGTATTGGCATTCTGTCCTCTCTGAAGTTCTTGTAGAATTCAACAGTGAACTCATCAGGTCCAGGGCTTTCCTTAGTTGTAGGTTTTTTTTTTTTTTTCTTTTCTTGGTATAGAGAATTGAACTCAGGACCTTGTGCTTGCCAGGCAGGTGCTTGTGCTACTGAGCTATATCCCTGGCCCAGGTTTTTAAATTAATACCTCAATTTCATTGACTGTTACTGGATTATCTTTATGTCTTCTGGCCCAGTTTTGGTAATTCATATGTGTTTGGGAATTTGTCGATTTCTTCAAAATTCTCCAATGCATTAAAGTGCTATTCTTCATAGTAGTTGCCAGTGATCTGAATTTTGGCAGTATCTGTTGTGATTTTACCTTTTTTTAATTTCTAATTGCATGAATGTGGGTCTATGCTTCTTTCAGTACAAAGTTTGGCTAAAGATTTGCCTATTTTGTTTATAGTTTCAAAGAATCAGCTTTTTGATTCATTTTTTGTCTCAATTTCATTATTATTATTATTATTATTTTTTTTTTTTTTGGTACGAAGAATTGAATGCATGACCTTGCGCCTGCCAGGCAGTTGCGGTGCCACTGAGCTTTATCAGCCCTAATTTTACTAATTTTTGCTGTGATTTTTATGATTTGCCTCCTTGTACTAGGTTTGGGTTTGGATTCTTGTTTCTCTAGTATCTTGAGGTATAGCCTCAGGTTATTTATGTGAACTTGTTTGTTTTTCTAATGTGAGCATTCACAATAACCTTCCCAGTTAAGATAGCTTTTATTATTTCCCTTAGGTTTCAGCATGTTGTGCTGGCATTATTGCTTGATTCTAGGAATTGTTTAATTTTTTTGTTTTTTTCTTTTTTATATTGGGAATCGAACTCACGACCTTGTGAACTCACGACCTTGTGCTTAGCAGGTAAGCGTTTGAGCTACTGAGCTAAATTCCTGGCCTGAATTGTTTAATTTTTTCCTTGGTCTTTTCTATGACCCTTTGAGTGTTCAGGAGTATGCTATTTATTGTCCAGGCCTGGGAATTTAGCCCAGTGGTGTAAGTACCTCCTGACAAGTGCGAGGTTGTGAGTTCAATCCCTGGTACAAAAAAAAAAAAAAAAAAAAAATTGCTGATTGTCCAGGTATTTGTAAAATTTCTATGGTTTTCAGTGTGCTGTGATCTGATGGTATACATAGGATGATTCTGATTCTTTTCTGTTTATGTAAGCAGGTTTTATGGACTGTTATGTGGTCTATCTTGGAGAAAGTTCCATATGCTGCTGAGAAGAATGTGTATTCTTTTGCAGTGTAGAACAATACTTTATAGATATCTAAGTCCATTTGTTGAAAGTATAGTTCAGCTTTGATTTTTTTATAGACACAACAGAGATTTATAAACTAACTAAATACATGATAAATACACAAAAGTGGGATTTTGACTATTGTTTGTTGTTGAGAGCTTTTTTTTTGTTGTAATTATTTCTCATTCAGTAAGCCTCACTTACCTGTATTTTGAGTTCTTTTCTCACCCTTGGGAAGTTTTCTGTTATGAGTTTTGTAAACAGAATTTTTTATTCCATGTATGGAGTTCCCTCTAGCTCCAGTTAGCCTTAAGTTATTCTTAGTGTCATCTAGTACCATAACTGCTCAGTGAATTTTAATTGCTGTCTTTATTTTTAGGATCTGAGTATCATCATGTGACTCCATGTACTTGATTTCCAAATGCCTGTTTTCACATCAGTCATTTCTGCTGTTTATGAATTCAATAGAATTCTTTATCTCCAAGATTTCTGTTTGGTACCTTTTGAGTCTCTTTCATTGATAAATTTGTCATTCATATTTTGAAGCACATTAGTCAGTTCTTCAGTTTTTCATTAGTTTGTCCCGTAATCACATTGCTCAATTTGTTTGATAGTCCCTTTGTCTTTTGGTTTATGTCATCTTCGAATTCTGTTGACTTTCTTTGCATTGTCTAGAATCATTTTGTGTAGTTTAGCTATTTAGTGTTTGATTTCCTCTCCATTGGTGCCTCTTGGAAAGGCTTTGGGAGAGTTAGGAAACTTTGGAGGCATTTTCTTGCCTTGGATTTTCATGATTGTGTGTGTGTGTGGGGGGTGTGCGTGTGACTCTATGCACATGAGCATGTGCATAGAGTCACAATCTAAGGGTTCACATGAAGAAAATTTGTTGTTGGTTTGAAGATATCTTTAGTTAGGTTCTGTTTTCCAGTGATGTGTTCTTGGCTTTATTTGTCACAATATATTGTTTATCACTTCAACCTATTCAGTTTAATTTGACTGGACTCAGTCCCTGCATACAGTTGCCATAGCATGAGCCCAGAGTGTCCATATAGCTTTCTGAACACTGGTGTGAGTCTGTGAGCAGCCAGGCAGTTTCTCCCTTTGGATGAGTCGAATGCCTGCTTTAAGCTGTGAAGACTGTTACTTCTTTGAATCTATATGCTGGTTACATTCTGCCCTCTGGGTGTGACCCTTTCCAAGCTTCTGTGCATCTGATTTCTTTAATTGATTTTTGGGGGTAACATGGATGTCTCTGTGTTTTCCCTGCTCAGGGTTTCCTTGCCTAATATATGGTCTGAAGAAGCCATTGGCCCAGGCACCATTCAGTTTCTCTGCCTGCAGGCAGACATCCATCTTTCTCAGTCCCATCCTTGTAATTTGAGCAGTCCCCGGCTCAGCAGAGGTCCCCTTCTGCCAGCATGGGGCATTGGGCAGGACCTCATGCAATCTCAGGACTTTTCATTGTTTGGGGAAACAGTAGGAGGACGCCTGATGTCTTCTGGCTCCTGGATCACCCTCTGACCTGGGCACCAGTATTGTCTTTTCTCTCATAGATCTTTCCTGCTCTACTCTGTACTCCATGTTTTTATTGGACTCTTGGGTCTCCCTGCTTTCTGCAGTCTCCAGCTAGAAAGTGTTGGGGTCCTCCTATGGGAGCCCCCCAACAAGTGTAGATAGCTGCTGGATGTCCCACAAATAGAGCACTCCCATTGTATATGGGTGGACCAGGCAACTTATTTTTTTCTGTGTTGAGCAAGCCTCTCTACAATTTTGTCATTCAAAGGTGTTATATAGCACTGAGCTGGGCATGGTGGTGCATGCCTGTAATCCCAGCACTTGGGAGGCTGAGGCAGGAGGATCATTGCAAATTCAAGAGCAGCCTGACCTATAAAGTGAGTTCAAGGCCAGCCCAAATTGCATAGAGAGACTCTTATCTCAAAAAAAAAATGATATAGCACTGTTCATAACTGGTGTGTGGCATGAGTGTATTCTAGCATGTTCTGCTTTCAATTCTCTGAATCCCCAGGATTGCATGATTTACTTGTGAACAGTAGGAGATTAGAGTAATTGTGAATCTACTCTATTAGCCAGACCATCAATGAAGTTGCTGGCTCCCTTCCTCTTCGGAGTTCCTGGGGTTCATTCATTGTAATTTTAATTGCTCTATGAAGGGTGACTGGAGAGAATTTGTGAAGACTGCTGTGGTCAAGGTGAAACTCATCAACTCTGGTCTACAAATCTCAGATCAATAAACCTTGATTTTTCATGACAGTGGCAACATTTTGGAGCTCAGCAGGATAATTTTCAGCATTGCCTGCTATGAGGGTAACTAGTCCATTCTGGTACTTCTCCTGGGATACCATCTACAGTATTTTAAGCTTCTCATGAGGTAAGCCTCAGTTTTCAAATCTGGTGAATTGAGGCTGCTGTAAAACTCCCTGTAGTTGTCCATGATGTGTGTGGCGGGAAGCAGTTATATAATTTTTGTGTATTTTTACATATACGTGAGTAATATATATGCATTTTCATTGGCCTGCCTGCTTGCCTTCATATGGAATTGTATTTTTCTATATTCTTTGTTAGCCATTCTAATGTGTATATACTAGCATAAGATCATAGTTTTAATATATTTCCCTAATAGGCAATGGGGTTGTACATACATTCAGGTGCATTCGTACCTTCTTCCTCTTCCTCTTCCCTCTTTTCCTCTTCCTTCTCCCTCCACTGCTAATACTGCTATACCACTACTATTACTCTGCCACTACTACTATGACTATTCCTCTCCTCTTCCTGGAAGTCCTCTCCCTCCTACCTCTTCTCCTCCTACTTTCCCTTTGACCCCAGGGTACTGTGCATGCCAGGCAAATGCTATACACTGAGGGCCCCCTGGCCTTCCCACAGTCCTCAGCCTGGAGATATTTTATTTTATTTTATTTTATTTTATTTTTGCCTTTTTGAGACAGGATCTTGCTATGCAGATGAGGCTGGCCTTGAATTCACTTTGTAGTCCAGGCTGGCCTCAAACTGACAGCAATTCTGCCTCAGTCTCTAGAGTGCTGGGATTATAGGCATGAGCCACCAGCCTGGAGATTTTTAATCTAAAGTTTTAAAATATGAATTCAAGTTTTTAATAGTTATAGTGTTATTCAAGCTCTTGATTTTATTGGAATGAGTTTACATACTTTGTGATTTTAAAGGAATTGGCCCATTTTGAATTATATACATAGAGTTCTGCATAGAATTTGATTATTATTTTTGTCTTTTTTTTTTTTTTTTGTAAGGGGGATGGAACTCATGACCTTGTGCTTGGGCCAGGCAAGCACTTGAGCCATTGAGCTAAATCCCTGGCCCTTTTAAGTCTTTTTCTAAGAACCATCTTATTTTTTTAGTTTTTAATTTCATTGGATTATGCTTTTATTCTCATTCTTCTTGATTTTAATTCATTTTGCTCCTTTTTAAATCTAAGGTGAAAGCACAAATTATTGATTTGAGACTTATTTTCTAATAACTGTTGAATACCATAAATGCAGTTAATTTATTTGTAAATCTCCTGCACCCCACAAATTTTGCTGTCATGTATTTTTATTTTATCCAGTAGAAGTATTCTCTAGTTTTTCTACTTTTCTTCTTTTTTCTATAAATTATTGAGAATTCTAATGTTCAATTTCCAGGTATTGGGGATTTTTTTTTGTTTATTCATTCTGTCTCTGTCTCTCTGTCTGTCTCCTTCAGTACTGGGATTTGAACTCAGGGACTTACTCATCCTTGACCATGCTCTGCAGCTGAGCTTACATCTGCAGTGCTTCGATTCTTTTCTGCAACTATCTAGTGTAGTTCACTTAGGAGGAGAAAACAGGCTTTGTATGATTTCAGTTCTTTTAAATTTGTGAAGGTTTGTTTTATGATCTAGGATATATTTTGGTGAATATTTCCTATGTACTTGGAAAAAGTATGTATCTTGATAATGTAAAGTGGAATATCCTATAAATGTAAAACAGAGCTAGTTGTTTGGTAGTGTTTAGTTCTGTATCTTTGTTGGTTTCTTTAGTTCCATCAATACTGAGATGAGAGTGTCCAAGTGTGATTATGGATTTGTTTGTTTATCTTTTCCTTTTTTTTTTTTTTTCCGTACTGGGGATTGAACTCATAAATGCGTGTTTGCAAGGCAGGCACTTATGCCGCTGAGCTAAATCCCCAGCCCTATCCTTTCCTTTTTGTCACTTTTTGCTACATATGTTTTGAAGCTATGTTAGTAGCATATATGTTTAGGATATGTGTGTGTGTGTGTGTGTGTGTGTGTGTACTGATGAGTTAACCCTTTTATTGTATGATGTTCCTTTTTAATCTTTGTAGTCTTGTTTGATTTAAGTTTTAATGGTAATAATAAACTTTTAAACTTTTTTCTTAAATCGAGATATAATTCATATACTATAAAATTCACCCTTTTAATGTATATAATTCAATGCTTTTGTTTATTCACAAAGTCTTACACCCATTACCAGCATCTTAATTTAAAAAATTTTGCCCTCCAAGCTAGGCATGCTGACATATGACTATATAATCCAAGCATGTGGCAGGGTGAGGCAGCAGGCAACCATTAATCTACTTTCTACCTCCCTGGATTTGCCCATTCGGGACATTTCTTTTTTTGTTTGTTTTTTTGTGCCAGGGATTGAACTCACAACTTTACGCTTACTGTGCAAGTGCTTGAACCGCTGAGCTATATCCCCAGCTATGACATTTCATATATAGTCTTTTGTCTGGTTTAGCATCATGTTTTTACAATTCATCAATGAGACTTCATTCTGTTTCGGCCAAATACTGTAATATTCCAATTGTTTGGATGATACACCTCTTTTGTTTTTCAATTCATTGACTGTTGGTTATTTAAGTTGTTTTTCATTGACTGTCAGATATTTAGGTTGTTTACATTTTTTGGCTACTATGAAAATACCATTATGAAAATTTGTGCCAAAAAAAATTTTTTTTTTTTTGGTACTGGGAATTGGATTGAATTCAGGATCTTGTGCTTGTCATGCAAATGCTGTGCCACTGAACTATATCCCTGGCCCTGTGCATCAGTTTTTGTGTTGGATAGGTTTTTCACATGCTGGGCAAACACTTCCACAGAGCCACCCCACGATCAAACCTTCTTTACAGTATAACTATCAGAAATATAACCTTTAGATAGACTGAAAATCCCATCAGATGTTATAATTTTACTGTTAAGTATCAGATTTTAAATAACTCAGTAAAAAAAGAATAATTATATAGAGATAATTTATTTTGCTGCTCTCCCTTTATTCTATATCTTCCAAGTTGCTTTTTATTTTTTCTCTTCTGTCTAAAGAACTTTAGGAATTTTTTTAGGGATTTACTGGAAACAGTTTGCTTTCATTTGAGAGCATCTTTAGTTCAGCTTCATGCCTGAGGGATATTCTTGCTGAATATAGAATTCTGAGCTAAGTCTTCTTTCAGCACCTTAGTAATATGTCATTTCTTAATGATGGCCATTGTTTTTGCTGTCATTTAAATTATTGTTTTGCTATAAATAGTGTATCGTTTTTCTGGGTGCCTTCATTATTTTGTTTTTAATATTTTATTTTATTTTTTTTAGCAGTTTACTTATGATGTGCTGCTGCTTTATGTTTATCCTATTTGTTGTTCACTGAACTTTTTAAATATGTAAGCTTATGTCTTCATACAAATTTGGCATATTTTTGCTTCTGATTCTTCTCATATTTGTTTTTGAATTAGTTGACAGTGTAGGTCAGTGCTTTTCTACCATGCATGAGGCCCTAGGTTTGATTCCTACTACCAAAAAACCCCAACAAAACAGGAAAAACCATTACTGTCAATATTTTTTAATTGTCTCACAGGTTTATGAGCTTCTGTTTGTTTTCTAAACTCACTTCTGTCTTTTGATCAGATTTGATCATTTATATTAAAGTTCATGTCTTTTTCAGCTCTCATCTTTGTTCTAATTGTATTTAAGTTTATTGATACAATTTAAGTATACATAATGATCACATTTATTATATGGAATTTGTATTTGTACATGATATATCTTTTTTATTTTTTATTTTTTTTTAGAGAGAATAAAACAAAAGAGGGCAGAACAAAGCATATCAGAACAGAACAACATAAGCAACACAGCACTTTACAATAAGACAACCAGACATTAACAGTAGCTATCAAAATATCTTTCTCAGCTATAGTTGAGCATAGTTTCAAATACATGATATATCTTGATTCCTCTTTTTTTCCTTTTCCCATCCCCTCCTTTCAAGCCCCCTCCCTTTCCCTGCTCACAAAGCTCTGTTTTTATCCTTTTCTGATTTTTTCTTTCCTTCTCCTCTTTCTCCCTAGTTCCCTTTTCACTTTGTATAGTTTCTTCATATTTTACCATGTCCGTTGTACATTTTGGTTCTTTACAATTTCAGTTTCTCACATCAGAGAGAGAATGCAGTATTTACACGTGTGTCTGATTTATTTGTGCTATTGATTCTGCATACTGTGTGATTAGTTTATATGTCTATTAAGGCTTTGTGAATTCTCTCTGAATCTTTATTTAACTTTTTTTTTTTTTTTTTTGTCTTTTTGAGGCAAGGTTTCACTATGCAGTTCAGACTGGCCTTGAACTCACGTTGAAGCCCAGGCTGGCCTTGAACTCACAGCAGTCCTGCCTCAGCATCCCAAGTGCTGGGATTATAGGTCTAAGCTACCATGCCCGGCCAATTTTTTTCTTTTTTCTTTTTTTTTTTTTGTACTGGGATCAAGGTCATGACCTTGTGCTTGCCAGGTGGGTGCTTGTGCCACTGAACTAAATCCCTGGCCCTTTCTTGTCTTTTTAATGGATATTTTGATTGTAGAATTTTAAATTGGTATTTTTGTTACATTGTCTTCTGGCTTTCATTTTTAATTGTGTATTGTCAGTTGTGAGGCCTGTTGGCTGTTAATCTGTCCCCTTGTAAACCTCATCCCCATTCTCTGGGTACTTTTGAGATTTTTGCTTTTATTTTTTATCACCTATACTATGATATATCTAGATGTGGTTTTCCTTATTTTTATACTAAAGTTTGTAGTGCTTCTTGTGTGTGTAGATTGGGATCTTTTGTCAGTATTGGAAAATTTTCAGCCGCAATGCATTTTCTCTTATGCCTCATTCCATTTCCTCTTCTCAGATCACACACACACACACACACACACACACACCCCTCCCTGTGTGTGTGCATGATTTTATATCCGTGTCATACTAGCTCTTTCAGGTTGTTCTTTCTTTCTTGCTTGCTTGCTTTCTTTCTTTCTTT
>PVJX010003338.1:0-75000 GCA_004027295.1 Dolichotis patagonum
GGTGCCCCATGGCATCTGTCAGATGAATGACTGCAGTGAGCAGCTGCCCCAGCCCAGGCATGTGTGGCTTTGTGCCCATTTTGCAGATGGAGAGACTGAGCCATTGGGGCTGGAAAGAGGGAGGTGATAGGGACTCTCATGTCCTTCTCAAACCTTATGCCCTGTGCAAGACTTCACGTCTCTGAGCCTCAATTTCTCCAGCCCCAAATGGGAAGAATGGCAGCAGACCGTCCTCCCTGGGTGCTGGACGGACGGAATGAGATAACCTGTGTCCTACCGGCTTGGACAGGGACAAGAAGACAGCGAAGATCAGCTCCATCGCTGGCACCAGGCCTGAGCTGGCCCTGTCTCCCCTGCACCCCCGAGACTGTAGAGGGATAACCAGGGTGTTGCATCTCCGATGCCCCCCCTTGTTGCCCTCCTTACCCTCCCCCACCAGGAGCACAAACCCTGAGTTTAATCCCCAGAGCCTCCCAGCACACTCGGGCCTGACGCACGGCTTGGCAAATATTGGACTTTATTAATTTAATTTAATTAAACTTTATTAACCTTTATTAAAAATAAACCCTCATTAAAATTCTTATTCCTGTCTCTGGCAAAGGAGGGGGCGGGGCTCAGCTTCCTCTCCAGGCTTAGTAAATGTCACCCCAAGAGAGGCAGCGCCTCCGGGCCAGAGCCTGGGACAAGGGCAGAGGCTGGGATGGAGGGCCCGGTGAGGCGTGGGGTGACATTTACACCTAGCCTTTCTGCAAGGGGCAGCTCGGGCTGCCCCGGGGGCCGCACAGCTGACTCAGGGGGAGGGATCACGTGTCTCATGTGCATGGCTTTCCCAGAAAATATTCAAAAGCACCAAAGAACATACAGTTCTCTAAGAAGCCAAATGGACCCTCCCTGTCCTTCAGAGCCAGGGTGACCCTTTATGTTTATCTTCCACTCTGGAACATTTTAAAGCATAAGTTAGGCATGGTGGTGGAAGTTAGGCCTGTAATCCTGATACCTGGGAGGCTGAGGCAGGAGGATTGCTGGAGGTTCAAGGCCAGCCTGTATTATATAATAAGACCCTCAAAAAAAGAAAAAGAAAGAATGAGAGAGAGAGAGAGCGCAAGAAAAGGAAGGAAGGAAGGAAGGAAGGAAGGAAGGAAGGAAGGAAGGAAGGAAGGAAGGAAGGACAGGGGCAGCTGCTCCCCACTGCTCCTCCCTCCTGCCACACACAGGTCCTGTCCCACTCAGAGGGGCCTCCTGTCACTGCTGACAAAGGGAGAAGATTTCCTCCCAGTGGAAACTGAACCCCACTGCAGCACACCCAGAGCCAGTGCTCCTGTAGCCCCTCTGGGCTGCACCCCCTCAGCCAGCCCAGGCCTGGCACCTGAGCTGGGGTACCCTCCTTCAGGCTGGTTTAGAGGAGCACATCAGTGGTTCCTGACCTGAACTTCATGTAAATTATTTCACTGAACTCCCCTGGGGATGCTGGGCCGTGTGAGTAGCGCTGTGTCCATTTTACAGGGGAGGAGACTGAGGGGCAGGTGGTGAAGGCCACCAGGCTAAGAGGCAGAGCCCTTGCACCTGTACTATTCCCCAAGGTGTTGATGCAGGAGTAGAAGAAACAGGGCCACCCCCGGGGAGGGCACTCCGGAGGGGCAGCCAGACAGCAGTAGACAGGGGCTCAGGTTTGTCCCAGGTGGCTCCTGGGCGGAGCCCCGGGGCGTGCAGACAGGCTGGCAGATGCTGGTGTTGCCCTTCCCTGGACAGTGGCCGTGCCACCTGATGGCACTTCCTTCCTGAGCAGAGGCCCAGGAAAGACAAACACGAGCGGTCACCTGGATCAGGCCTCCCGCGCTCTGTCAAAACGCAGTAAAGCCACAGCCGGAAGCCAGCAAGGACTCCAGGCTGGGAGGCTCAGACACTCATCTGCACGCCCCACTCAGGGGTCTGCCAGTGGCCTGCAGTGGCAAACGTCACAGCTTGCAGGTAGCGAGGAACAGCAAGAACAAGGTACTGACAGCCACAGACACGGCACTGTGGGTGCTGCTCAGTCCCATGAGGGAAGACCAGCAAAAAGAAGAGCGAAGAAGGTGCTTCTGGGAGCAGGAAACAGTGAAGGGACGGCTGAGGGATGTGGGGAGGCCTCGGGAGGCTGGGTGACAGCTAGGGTCTCACTGGACCTCTGTGCCAGCCAGTGTGAGGAAAAGACAGGCAGGGCTCACCCGGCATGTGCCCTGGGAAGAGCAGGAAAGGAGAACCCACCACTGAGAAATGCAAAGGCTGGCACTGTGGGAGGCTGAGGCAGGAGGCTCCAAGGTTGAGCCCAGCCTAAGCCACCCAGTATCAACTTAGTGAGCCCTTGTCTCAAAATTAAAAAAAAAAAGAAAGAAAGAAAAGAAAAGAAAAGAAAAGGGGCTGTGGATGTAGCTAAGTGCAAAGGCCCTGGGTTCAACCCCTGCTACCCCAAAGCAGTCAGGGAGAAGCCCAGGCTCAAAGCACAGGGGACTCACAGTCAAATGCCACGGAAAGAGCTCAGAGGAGGGTCCACGGCACAGTCTGTGCATCCATCCATTCATTTGCCTTTCTCTCATTCTCCCAGTAAGCTCAGCTGCTGGGGCCAGAACTCTTAGACCAACGAGGCCCCGCTCCGGGAAACTGCAGGCCGGTGGAAGGAACAGCTCGCAGGCGACCGGGCAAAGCCGCAAGAGAGCGAGGCTGGGATGGGTGGGGCAGCCCCTCTTCTGGGCCTCTCCTCCAGGGGTCTCCCTCTGCTGCTCTTTCCTCCCATAACTGCCCTCCATCTACCCCCTGAGGTCACCGGCCCCTCCAATGCCAACACCAAAGATCCCGAGAGCTGGGTGTCTAGTGGAGAGACTGCCAGGTAAACCAACCTCTGGGCCAAAATCCCAGAAGAGAAACTGATTGGCCTAGGCTGGATTAGAGGCCCAGCTTCAGTCCAATCAACACAGGCCAGGGGCAGAGTCACCGGAAACCAACTTGGCGGCAGGGTCCATTCTAGGGAGAATAGTTTTCTGAGGGCCTCCCAAAGGGCAGCATTGTGAGCATGACCTCGAATTTGCTCAGCTGATCCCAGGATGCGGACACTCAGGAACACTCAGTTCCCACACACAGTGGGAACTGGGGCACCAGCAAAAGAGCACTGGCAGCCGAGGGAACAGTTTCACTGCTGACTCCTATCAACCTCCGGGGCTGGTCTTGACCAAGTTCCCCACATCTAGGGCCAGGCGGGAAAGTGGGGTCTCCGGGTCAGGCCCCTTGTGCCAGGTAGGCACACCATTCTGCACACATGTGTGCCAGGCCATATGCCACCTCGAAGCCAGATGTAGAGGAGCTGTCACATGGACGTGGACACAGACATCCACACCCTAGGAAGCCAGAATGCAAGGGCCCAGCTCTAGAATCCCCCCAAACCCTGGCTGCAATATAAAATAGGTCATTGGCATAATCCTGGCCAAACTGGCCTTGCACAGATCAGCCAGGCCGCACTCCCCGGGCCTAATTATCCCATATTTGGTCAATAAGCCATTAACACAGCACCTTGGATGTTAATAACTGTTTCATGAAAAAGTCGGCGTAATTTATGAGATCAACACTGGTTAGCAAAATTAATAAATATTTCATCGGTGAGATTTATCCCAGCACACTCCCGACAGGTGGGCCCTGGCTCCTACTGGAGCCGCCCCCAGGAGCCTGCAGTCTGGAAGAGGAAAGCTCGGCTCTCACTTGGCCCAATAAACATTTACCTCAAATCCTATCGCCATAAATCCCCAGGCTGGACGAGGGAGCCCAGTAAAACCTGACTTAACATTATGTTCGGGCCATTAACAATATTTATATAGATGTCACTTCAGGGAGGGTTAGAGTCGCCGGGCAGGGCCCAGCCACTGTGACAGGAGCCAGCTGGGATCCCCTGGGAGGCCGTGTGCCCAGAGAGGCCTCGGTCACCCAAGGAGCCCAGAATCATACTCAATCCCCTTGGGATTGGCAGTCCCTGGCCGTGTGACACAGGACCATTTCCCGGCCTTCCAGAGCAGCTGTTTCCTCATCTGTAAACCAGGAGTGTGCCTGTTAGCATCCTGTGGGCCACAGAGAGGGCCAAGTCTCCTAACACAGAGGCGGCCCTGGCTGACAGGAAGCATCCATTAAGGGAAACCGTTAGATTTCCCTACGGCAGAGAGAGCCAGAGGATGGAGCCTTCGGCACTGAGGGAGACACTCTAGGTGCCCTTGGCCTTTGTCATTGCGGGTCTGCTATCCACCAGGCACTATGCATATGTTATTGTCCCCTGTGATCCCGTAGGGTGTGTTCTTGAAACCTCCAAAGGAGAAACCAGGGCACGGAAAGACAAAGGGGCTGGCCCGAGGCAGCCAGCAGGAAGTGGTAGAGCTGGACTTGGCTCCAAGTCTACAGCTCCCAGTGTGTCCCTGGTACCACTCTGTCCCTGAGGACACCAGAGCCCATGATAGGGAGAGAACTCCCAGAAGAACGGAGAAGCTTCTGGTAGAATCCCTCCCCCCCCAGCACTGATGCTCTCTGTTCCCATCTGCACCACAGTCGGTTTGGTTTGCTGGTTGCTGCTGTCACTCTGAGGGGCAGAAAAAATTCTCTGACATAAGTGCCCGAAGCCCACAGGCTGCCCAGGCCACAGCCAGGTTAGGGGGACACAGAGTTGGAGCTCTGTCAAGCATCTCCCTTTGAGGATGTCAGCTTCATGCCCTGCTCCACCAGGGGCCCTTGGCCCCATCGAATGACACCAGACCTGGGACCTCAGAAGGTATGAAACTGGGGTGCTGACAGAGGAGCCATGGTGGAGGATAGTCACCCGGAATGCTCTTGTCTTCATGGTGGAGTTTTCTGGACCCAGAAGGGAAAGTGGGAGATGAGGCTTGGAGGCAGGAGGCTGGGACCGAGAGCCCAGCTAAGGAGGCCACAAGAGGCGGACTGGGAGGACCTAGCACTGTGGGCAACCTTGAATTTCCACACTCATCCCTCCCATGGCCCCAGGACACCCCTGCTCTGTCTAGAGGCTCCTCATGTAGGACCCTGGCTACCTGCAGCCCTGTGACCAGGCCGATCCAGGTCCAGGGACTTTCCTGAACAGCAGGCCCAGGCTCTTCTTGCCAGGGGTGGAAAACTTGTTGGAGGCCAAGACGGACACAGCTGCAGGGTCTGCATTGACAGGCTCATGTCCGGGAGCTGAGGGTCCCTTCCAGCTCGGCAGGGGGCAGGAGAGGAAAGCGCATCCCTGGGGACTCGAGGATACCTTCTGAGGTGCGCTGGGCAGCCTCAGGGAGGTCACTGCTCCTCTCTGGGCTTGGTTCATTGGCTCTTTGTTGTGAAGCAAGAGAGTTGGATCATAACAAGGACTTTGTGTTCCGTGCTAGGGATCCACCTAGACTCAGGCACTTTACCAGGAGCTACGCCCCCAGCTGTTTTATCTTTTTAAGACAGGATCTCTCACTGAGTCGCCCTGGCTAGCTCCAACTTGCAATCCTCCTGCCTCAGCCTTCTAAGCAGCTGGTATGACAGGCATGCACTAGCACGCTAAACTACAGGGGCCATTTTCTGAGCATTTTCTATACACACAGTACTCTGAGAGGCAGAGAGAAACCTGGCCCCCACCTGCCTGCTGGGCCCAGCCTGGCTCCACACAGGCCCGGCTGCTCCCCAGCTGCACCCCCTGCCTTGATGCCCTGTGGCATGGTAGGGACGGGGTCAACTTGGACAGATCCCGGACCTGGAGGCAATGCTTGCTCTGCTTCTCCCCGCCTGGGTGGGTTTAGGCCAGTGGCTGCCCTTCTCTGGGCCTCAATTTTCTCCCTACAGAATGGGCTTTCAGCTGTTGGACTCTTCGTCAAGTAAGCACCCTCCCCAGGCCAGTTTGCAGGGCTTTTTAACACATCAGGGTGCAGAAGAGCACACGGAGCCAGCTGCCCCCAATCGGCCACTCTAGCAGGAGAGACAGAGCACTAAAGAGCACAAAAAGGTGGACAAGCCATTGGCCACGTCAGAGAAGCCATGTGGGGACAAAGGGATTAGGCAGCAGGATGGGGGGCATGGGGTATCACGGTGGGCCTTGCGACCCCAGCAAAGGCTTGCAGAAGGCGAGAGAGGGAGCCAGACAGACCCCTGGGGAAGCGAGCTCTGCACAGAGGGACCGTCCTTGCCAAGGCCCGAGGCAGGAGTGGGCCTGGGAGTGGGTGTCCCGGAGTGGGAAGAAGACCCAAGGGTGTGCAGGGCCAGCCAGGAGAGCAGGGCAGGAGGGCAGAGCAGGCTGAGTGTGGCCCTGTGACAAAGCACCTGAGAAAATCAGCCTCAAGCGGGAGAGGTTGGTTTTGGCTCACAGTTCCTGGTCACCTGGCCCTGTCACTTTGGGCAGGTAGCAGGAGTCACAATTATGGCTGCTTACAGTCAGATGATTACCAACCATATTTCAGGGCCTGATTTGGGGTCTCACTCTTGTGCCCCCACTGAGCTGGGGACCCTCTCTCAGACTCTGGAGACTGTCCAGGCCTCAAGAAATTTGGGGAGTGAGGGGTGGGGCTGCCGTCACAATGGCATTAAATCAGAGCCCCGGCACCGGAAGACATCACACGGAGAAGTTGTTAATACCTTTATTATGGGCTGAAATGTATTCACGATATTAAAAGACATCCCATTTCTGCCCCCGTGTCACATCCGAGATGCAGCATAGATAAATGATCTATCACCACACGAGATCTACCGAAACCATTAGTAACCATGACATTTTGACGTCAGATTTTTAAAAATTCCTAAGTAATCTTTTTGATTTATGAAATGCTGTCTGGGCTCATCGAGAGAGATCTCAGATTTATCACCGCCTGGTTAGAATTATTAATGATTTTCAATTTGTAAATCTGAAGTCGAGAGAAAGTCTGGGCTCTGGGCGAAAACTGGCTCCGAGGAAGGCCCAGCCGGCTCCAGCCGAGCTCAGCGATGGAGGGACGGGGACGGTCCGCGTCACCGAGTCCTGTGCACTTGGCAAGCTGTCTCGGAGAACCCTGCAGGGGGCAAGGCTGTGGAGGGGCTGGCTTTGGGGACAGACCCAGCCCCACTTCGTGGAGGGGTGGCCCGTTCCCTTTCCATGGCCCCGCGGAGCTGCTAAGTTGGGCGTCACACAGGTAGCCAGTGGACCCTCATCTTGAGTCAGGTCCAGGCCTCTGCTCACCTGCTGGTCTCCATGGCCCTGCGGACCTAGACCAGCCCATCCTTGTCACAGGCAGTCTACACAGGCCACACCTGCTACAAGGTCCTGATGCTGTCCCTGCTGTGTCCCAATCAGGAGCCCCCACCTGTGCCCCTTGCTGGTCAGCCTCATCTCCATCCCTGTCAAGGTTCCCCCTGTGCTCCCCTCTCCCAACCCCAGGAACCACCCTTCCTGGGCAGGAGGTGGAGAGTGGCGACCAGATGCAGGTTTAGGTTATCACCCCAGCTCATATCCTGGCCCCCCTGAGATCATCCCCTCTGCCTCTGGGATTCATGGTAGAGCTTGAGAACCACCAGGGAGACTGTATGCCTGCCATGTTCCAGCTGTACTCCAGACGCAAAGTCAAGTTACCAGAAGGTTCCATGGGCATCCAAGGCTGAGAACCGAGCCCCTGTACCATCCTCACCTTTTCCTCCTTCCTTGCCTAACTGAGACCTTATTGTGTGTCTCCCTGAGGAGGCCAGTGAGGTCCCCCACCTCCAGTCTCATGTCCTCTGGTCCATCCAGCCCATAAGTGCCCGAGTCCACCTGACCATGCCCCTCTCCCACTTACACCCTCCATGGCTCCCACAGGCCCCTAGTGTGAAAGGTCACCTTCCTGTCCTGCTTCTACCAGGGCCTGCAGAGGGCCAGGACCACGTGGGGCCATGCCGGGAGCCACGAGCAGGACAGAGCCAGACCCGAAATCCTCCGGTTTCTCCTACCACCTGGGCAGAAGGGCAGCGCCTAGGGTAGGGGTCAGGAACCAGTTCCACTCGCCCTCGCAGGGCTCCGCTCTCCATCCCTGCAGCTCAGCTGCGGAGCAGGACGAGCAGCCACGTCATCTCTGTGAGCCTCAGCAGCCTGCAAGACCCCTGATGCCCAGAGTCATGGCAGAATCTACGCTAGCCTGGCATGGGACAAGCTCAGTGCCAGCACCCAGCAAGAAGCTGACAGCTCCTTGATGACGGATGTGTTCTGGGCCAGGCCACATTTAAAAGGGTCACCTCAGCCAAATGTGATGGTGCCCACATGTAATCCTAGTACTCTGAGAGGCCCAGGCAGGAGGATTGCAAGTTTGCGCTTCAATCCCTCTGAGAGAGGCTGAGGCAGGAGGATTGCAAGTTTCAGCCCAACCTGTGCAACCTATTGCCTTAGCAAGACCTTGTCTCAAAGCAAAAAGCTAAAAAGGCCTTGAATCCAAGCCCCAGTATCACAAAATAAACAAATAAATAATAAAGACCCACCACGCACTGGGTCCAAGTCCTGGGTGTGCTGTTCACCAGTCAGATCTTGGCCCTTGTAGGGCTCAGTTTCCCCATGCAGGGGCCCACGCTCCCACGCCCTCTTCATGGTCAGTGGTCCCACACTGCTGGATGTCAGCTTGGCAGTGGCTCCTTGTCACCCACCCAGGGACACAAGTGTCCACTCTTAGTTCTCAACCCACAAATTCAAAGGGCAAATGGAAAGGGCACTTCCCAGAGGCTGGGGCCAAAGGCAACGGGCTCTGCCGGGCTCATCCTCCGTGCCCTGAGGGTTCTGGGAGTTCGGGACAGCAGGAGCCGGCAGAAATGGGCCTCGGAGACTGCGGTGTGTCCCTGAGGCACTGGTGCCACGGCCGCCGAGTCGGGAGTGTCTGCTGTTGAGTACCTGCCTCAGGCGAGACCGGAGACTCCACAAGGCACCCACAAGGCCTCATTCGGGCCTCGAGTGGCCCAGGACAGATGGTGCCCACTGTGTAGACAGGAAGCTGAGGCCTGGGAGGGGGTGAGTGCACAGATTACTGTGGCGGGTGTAGGGTTCCAGAGGCCAAGCTCCTCCGTGTCATCCGCCACTGTGCCCGTGTGGCACACCCAGCCAGGCCGCAGTGAGGGGACCCGCACCCTGCCCTCACCAGACGAGCCCGCAGCCTGCGGTGGACTCCCTCTTTACCAATGCACACGGGGCCTCCAGTGTTCACAGGGTCACTGTCAGGCCCTCGACCACCTGTCCCCGACTTCCAGGAAAAGCCGAGAATCCCAGGCTGAGCCCGAACACCTGTCTTGTCCAGTCTGTGACGCTGGGTCCCTCAGAGCATCTCAGAGTACCAACATCCCTTTCCCCTGGGTCCTCCCCAACTGGGAGGGAGCCGGCTCAGTGTCCTTGTCCCTGACACCAGCTGACACCCAGAGAAGCGAGGGTGTAACAGTTAAGTGAGCAGCTGGCAGTTGGGTGGCCAGGACTGGGCTTGGATATGGGCTCAGGGCAAGAAGCAGCCCCTCTCTGGGCACAGTTCCCTTTGTCTGTGTCACAGGCTCATACATACAGGCTGGGGCCAGGACGCAGCCATAGGAAACTTCCTTGTGTCACTGATGGCTGTGACTTCTGATTATCACTGCAGGAAGTTTCCCTGGAGTTTTCCAGCACATCAGCATCGAGGGAGGCACTCTCATCCGGGTCCTCCTCAGGCGGAGGCCAAGGAGAACCAGCGAAGGATGATGGGTATATTTGAGGCAAAGCGTGTGGCCGTGATGGGGAAGCACGCTGAAGTGAGTCCAGGGGACAGTCAGCTCCAGAAGCCCTGCCCCTGTCCACTGTAAGTGTTTAGGGAAGAAGGGGGCTCTCCGCCTATCAGCGCGTAGATCTCCAAACAGAACAACCCTGCACTTACGGATGTGTCCTGGAGAAGTGGTCAGATGCGTCCTCGGTGACTGGTGTTCACGGGTGCTCGCAGGGCACAGTAGGAAAGAGAAATAAACTGTCAGCATTGATGGCCGCCGCTGGAGGCCAGTTAAACGAGGACACGTGTCCGCCATGGAGTCCAGGAGGCCAAGACCAAGGGCTGCAGTGAGAGTCGAGGCGGAAGCACGGACAGACGAGGGCACATACTGCTTTTTAAGAAGCTGAAAGCCCTATGTGTAATACAGCAGTGACACAGATGGATACTAGATTGTGTGTGTGCAGCAAGGAGAGGGACTCAGGAGGGACTTCCGGTTTCCGGCCCAGGACCGGGAGGGCTGAGAAGCTGCCCTTGTGTCCTCACATAAAGTGAAAAATTGAACAAACTGAAAAATCAACACCTCTTCTCAGATTCAGCAGAGAGTTGAGGTTGGAAGGTAAACTTCTGGGCCATCAGACTGGAGAGACAGACAGGCAGGCAGTTAAAAAGGGTCACAGATTCCTGGAGCAGAAACCTCCCCAGGAGCCAGAGCCGGACGAAACCCTGAGCCATAATAAATGAACTGCTGCAGGCTCAGTGTGCACAGATCTGGGTTATAAATTCCAGGGGCCTGGTCATAGGAGCCCCACACTGCTGTGAGCTTTACCTCCTGCAGGAGGACACTACCAGGTTCTCAGAGTGAAGGCAGAAGAGAAACCCTCTCATGTTGAAATATGGCAGACTATTCCTCTCTTCTTATCAGAGTTTAACCTGCTAGGGACCTAGAAATACCCAATTCTTGCTCCTCCTGGCTATCCCGTCCCACCAAGGAGGAGAGGAAGCTTTGAGAGGCTGAGATGGAGTTCACAGTCCAGAGGCTCAGGCTGGGAAAATGACAGAGCCATCAGCAGCCGCAGAACACTTTGCCTCCTCCCCACGCCACACCCACATCACACTGGGAACCGTTCAGTCCTTCCAGCAGACAACCTACCAGGCTGGCCAAAGGCAAACACACAGGTCGAAAGAGTTGAGCAAGTGTTAAAACCTGAGGAAGCTAATATTTTTAATTATTAGACCAGGATTTTTAAAAAAGTTATAATTAATATGTTAAAGACCCTAATGGGAAAAGTAGAAGATATGAAAGAATGGCTAGATAATGTCAGCAGAGAGAAATTCTTACCAAAAAGTATGCTAGAAGCAATTCTGGTGGTTCACACCTGTAATCCCAGCAGTCTGGGAAGCAGAGGCAGGAATATCACAAGGTCAAGCCCAGAAGGAACAATTTAGCAATTAAGTGAGACACTGTCTCAAAATAAAAATGTAAAAACTGGCTGGGGATATATCTCAGTGCAAAGGCCCCAAGTCCAAGCCCCAGTGCTGAAACAAAAACAAAAACAAACAAAAAAGCTAGCGACAAAAAATACAGTAAGAGAAATAAAGAATGCTTTCAATTGCCATTGTTTAGATGGGGCAAACTGAGAAAAGAATCTCTGACCCTGAGGATCAAAGCTGAGAAACAAAGAGAAAAAAGACTGAAAATCAACATACATGTAATGGAAATACCAGAAGGAAAAAAAAGAAAGAAACAAGTGATGTTTGAAGCACATATGACTGGAAAATTCCCTGAGTTAATGCCAGGCACCAAATCACAGCTCCAGGAAGTCCAGGAACTCCAGTTAGGACAAGTACCAAAAAAAGCCACACCTAGGTACATCATATTCAAATTTCATGCAGCAAAGATCAAATCTTGAAAAACCAAAAAAGAAAAAAAAACTATTTGAAAAAGAAAGACAAGAAGTACATCCATCTTTTCTTTAGGAACCATGCAGGCAAGAAGAGAGCAGAAGGAATTTTTGTAAACGTTGAGGAAAAAATAAGCCCACCAGCCTTTATTTCTTTACCCTCAGAAATCTCAGAAATTATCCTCCAAGAGTAGAGGAGAAATAAAAACTTTCTAGGACAAAAATTTAGAGAGTTTATTGCCAGTATACCTACCCTGAAAGAAATGTTAAAAAAAATTCCATTATTAAACTCTGTAGACATTACAGAAAAGGAGGCATGACTGGATATAATCACCTGGGAAGATATTCATAATTCATTGCTAAATTGGAAAAAAAGAATAGAAAATTTCAAGCTAATGTATACAAGGCAAGACAATCTATGTGAAGAAATATATTTTGCACATATATTAACAAAATACACTTAAAATTGTCATTTGTGGTGTCCATAAGGAAGTGAGATTTCAAAAGCAAAATCATGCATTCTTATGTTTTTAAATTTTATTTTATATATTTCTGTACTATTGGTTTATTATGTGCTTCTTAAATAAGCACATATTGCCTTCAAAAAAAAGTTCTTGAGAAAAACAGAAAGTAATATAGATCAGAATCTACATAATATAGATCGAACTACATAAAGAAAAAGGAGTAAGAGAAGATAAAATAAAAACTTGTTCTTGTTCATCTTAATTGGTCTAACAAAGATCAATTTTTCAAAATAGCAAAAATATATTAAACCATACAGGAGAGTTGTAGATATGTTTATGTGTAAGCAAATGAATAATAGTAATGATACAAGAGACAGAAGAGAAGGATTTAGAAGATTTTGTGGATTTGAACCCTAGGACTAAAAAAAAAAATTCTGTGCTTGTAAATAGTTGGACTACTCCTACTTGACAGTGGACTTCAATTAATTGTAAATGTATCTTGCAAACTCTAGAGCAACCACTTAAAAAGGTAAAAGTATTATTGATGAGAAAGGAAAGAAAAAATTACACTAAATGTTCAATTAAAATCACAAAGGCAGAAAAAGTGTGTGAGAGAAAATATAGAAGCATAAACAAGGACAATATATAGAAAACAGTAGCAAATATGGAAGACATTTATCTAAGTATATCAATAATCAATTTAAATGTCAATGGTTTCAATAAAACAATTAATAGAGACTGGCAGAACAGATCAAAAACAACTCAACTATGTATCATTTATAAGACACCTATTTTAAACATGAAAACATTAAAAGTAAAGGAATGGAACATCAATAAAACATTAGTAAGTTGAATTAAAAACATATAAAAATAATTATAAGTCACCAACTGAGATCTCTAGATCTTCAAGGCTGGTTCAGTATTCAAAAAACCACTTAATGAATGTAATCTAGTGCAGCAACAGTCTTAAGAAAAAGGCTTATGAGTATATCAATAGATAACCAGAAAAGACATTTACAAAAATTTAACACTCACTCAAGATTAAAACTCTGAGTACACTATAAATAGAAGGGAACTTGATCAACTTGATAAGTAATACCTACAAGGACTCTATAGCTAATAGCAAATTAAATCATAAGAAACTAGCATTCTGGGGGTTGGGGATTTAGCTCAGCAGCATAAGCGCCTGCCTTGTAAGCACGCAGTCATGAGTTTGATCGCCAGTACCGGAGGGCAGGGGGGTGGGACTAGCATTCTCATTAAGATTAGAAACAAGGCTAAGATCTCTCTTCTCACCAATGTTTTTCAATATCATATGGAAAGCACTAGCTAATGCAATAAGACAAGAAAATAAAACAAAATCTATACAAATTGGGAAAAAATGAAGACAACTGTGTGTTTAGAGATGATGTGGTCATCTATGAAGACTATCTTAACAAAATAACTCTCAAACAAAAACACACACAAAAAAACTTCTGGAAATAACAAGCAACTATAGCAAGGTTTCAAGAAAGGGTGTATTTAAAAAGTTAATGGCTTTCCTATATACTAGCAATGAACAAGTAGAATTTGAAGTTAATAACACATTTTATTCATTTTAGCACCCCTCGAAAATAAAATACTTAGGGACAAGTTTAACAAAATATGTACAAGGTCTAAAGAAAACTACAAAACTTTGATGAAATATATCACAGAAAAACCAAACAAAGAGCTATTCTATTTTCATATATAGGAAAACTTGGTAGAATCTGTTCTTCCCAACTTGGCTGATAGCTTCAGCATAATCTCAATCAGAATCCCAGAAAGTTATTTTGCGGGTCTAGATTGGTTCTGGAAAGGGAAAAGACCCAGAACGGCTAACTCCATGTTGAAAAAGAAGGACAAAGTCCGTGTGAAGGTTAATGTGAATTGGCAACTTGATTGGTTTGAGAGGTGCCTGGGAGATTGGCGAAGTTCATTTTTGGGCGTGTCTGGATGGGCTGCCGGGAGGAACCTTAGGGACTATGTCTCGTCCCTGTGCCCTTTCTGTCTGGCTCGTCCACGCTCACTCTGCTCTCTGGCTGCTGAGTTGAGCAGGTTTACTCCTCTGTGCTTTTCCACCATGATGTTTCTGCCTCAGAGCCAGGAGACCATGGGCTGACACCTTGAAACTATGAGCCAAAATAAATTCTTTTTTCTTTAAGTTGTATACGCCAGGCGTTTTGGCATATACAACTTAAAGAAAATATATTGGCCACCAAGGAAAGCTGGCCAATACAGTCAAAGCACTGACTCTAGCAGCTGTCAGACTTACTATAGAGCTACAGTAACCGGGACAGTGCAGTACTGGTGAGAGAACAGGCAGACGAGCAGATCAGTGGTCTAAAACTAGGCCTTCATGAAGATAGTCAGCTGGCTTTGGCAGAGAGCAACGCCAGTGCCACTGAACAAAAATAGTCTTCTCACAGGGAAACAAGAAGCAACAGCATCTCCTGAGATCCGCGCCATGTTGGAACTTAGGGCGCTGAGCCAACCAGTAACCAGCCTGCTGCCTACTGGGGCACGGGCTTAGAATCAAACATACCATATACCACCCCCCACTCCACCCCCCACTAACAATCGGGATCCAGGGATCTGGGTGTCTCTTGGGAGGTGACCATATGTGGTACAGCAAGTGGGGGGACTTTCCTTCTACTATCTCTGAAGGCAGATATTTTTAGCGCCGTTTTGCTTTGTCCTGATTAACGGTGTTGCTCTATTCAATATTCTGTTTTGATGTGTTCTATAATGTTGTGTATTTATTTTGATTTTGCTGTACCTAATAGAAGAACAACTATTGTGAAGATAACAAGATATACAATGGTGCCTATTATTGTTGTCCTGGTGACCTGCTGTGATGTTCTGTGTCAATTTCACTATAGTGTCTCAATTGGCTTTATTCCATCCTGCTTTGTTGTATATTACTACCTCCAAGTTAATGAAAATTAAATAAAAATAAAACAATAGAACATGAGAAAACAAGGTAACAAAATACCTCCCAAAATTCCCAACTCCATCAAAGCTGATCTATGTGACATGGATGAGGAGAAACTCAACACAAAACAACAGAATTATATAAGGTGATTAAAAAGGAAATAACAACAACAAAACAGATCAATAAGGTACTGAGCAAGCTGCAACATGATATAACTAAACAGATAATGTACTTAAAAAGCAAAAGGAGGAAAAGAAAATGCACGAAAGGATATAACTGCATGTATGTTTTTAAGTGTGTGGGATTGATAACTGTATTACCAAGTTTTTGTTGGATCGTTGAACAGAACTGTTTGCAGCCTCACTGTTTGTTCACTTTGTATGCCTTAATTTTGTAACATGAACAACTATTTCTAAGAAGACAATATGTAATTTATCAAGTAGTGATTTCTTAATTTTTTTTGAAATTCTGTATTATTTCTACCCTTTTTTCTGTTTTGCTTTTTTTCTCTTTAAATAAAATTTAAAAAAAGAAAAAAGAAAATTAAAAAAATAGTCTTCTCTAGCTGGGCGTGGTGGCACATGCCTGTGATCCCAGCACTTTGGAGGCTGAGGCAAGAGGATCGTTGCAAGTTTGAGACCAGCCCAGGCTACAAAATGAGTTCAAGACCAGCTTGAATTGCATAGCAAGACTCTGTTTTTTAAAAAAGTCTTTTCTGAAAATGGTGCTGGAGCAAATGGACATCCACATGCAAAATAAGTAGATAAATAGAATCTAGGCACATACGTTATGCTTGTCGCAAAAATTGACTCATGGGGTCGCAGATATAAGTGTAAAACATAGAACTATTTCTTGGGAAATAATGCATGAGAAAAGCTGGATGACCTTGAGTATAGTGATGACTTTGTAGATGCAACACGAAAGTCATAATCTATGAAAGAAACAATTGGTAAGGTGAATTTGACTAAAATTTAAAACTTCTGCTTTGCAAAATGGCATCTTCAAAAGAATGAGAAGCCTGGGAGAAAATATTTACAAAGGACACACCTGGTAAATGACGGTTATCTGTCTTAGTTCTTCTGTACATCTATGGCAAGACCCATGTTCTGGGTAATTTAGAAACAACAGAAGTCTATTTGGCTCGTGGTTCCAGAGGCTGGGATGTCCTAAAGAGTAGCAAAGGCCTCTGCACTGTGTCAGATGTGGCCCAAGGACAGGTGGGTACATATGAGACTGAATCAAACTCACTTTTACTGGAAACCTGTGACATGACGATTCCCTTCCTTCCTTCCCTCCTTTCTTTCTTCTTTCTTTCTTTCTTTCTTTCTTTCTTTTTCTTTCCTTCCTTCCTTCCTTTCTTTCTTTCTTTTTCTTTCCTTCCTTCCTTCCTTCCTTCCAATTCTTTCCTTCCTTTCATCTTTCTTTACGTTTTTTCTTTCCCTTCCCTTTTCTCCTCTTTCCCTCTCTCTTGCTTCCCCTGTCTTTCTTCCTTGGTTTTTTTTGTTTGTTTGTTTGTTTGTTTTGAGACAATCTAGCCTTGAACTCAAGACCCTCCTGCCTCAGCTCCCCAAGTCCTGGAATTACAGGGGTGCACACCACATGTAGTTTAAATTTTCAACATGAACTTGGAAAGAACACACTACTCATGTAGTGGGTACCCACACTACCCACTACACCTCTCTTGATCCTCTTAGGAGGAAGTGAGATCTAGGCCAAAGGCAAGGTTCTTTCTGGCCCTGCAACCTGGGTTTACATTCCCTCTCTCTCAGGCCTCTGTCCCCGCCTCCATCAAACAAGGCAGCTGCCCCACAGGTCTGTCTCATCAGGTGTCTAGGAAGCTGCAGTGACCTGGTGTCTTAGTCACTTTTCTCATTGCTAAGACAAAGTACCAGACACCCACGGTTAGATTAGAAGGGGAAAGGTTTATTTAACTCATGGTTTGTAGAAGTTTTGGTCCATAATCGGTTGGCTTCAAGGCAGGATGGCACATGGCAGAGGGCCAACTGTTTATGCCAGTGGAAGACAGCAAAAGCAACAAGACAGTTTAATAACCTCTTTCTGTCCCTTTTATTTTACCCAGACTGCTGGGATTAAAGCGGTGCCAAGCCAATCAGTGGCCTGATTTAGTGATCACCCGCCCATACCCAGCGTCACACCCTCTAGATCCAGCCCCCTCTGAAAAAGCCTATGACCACATTAGGATTTGGGAGGAAATCTAGACACAAACCATAGTACCTGGGCTCCATGGGACCAGGAAGGGGTGAGTTGTCAGGGGACCCCCTGACAGGAGTTCCTCCCCATCCTTGGGATGCACTGCCTACCCTACCTGGCCTCCATTTCCTCCCTGGACCCCCAACCAGGCTGTGCCTGCCTGATGTAACCTTTCCCCTGGAAGCTTTTCCTGCTTCTGGTTCCCTAATCTGCCAGTCCATTAACAAACCTATAAACATTGCCCAGGGGCCCACTGCATAGCAAGCATTGTTTTGGGTGGTGGTGGTGGTGGTGCGGTGCTAGGGAAACTCAACAGCCTGGTCCTTGTGGAGAAAAAGCTCAGGAAGCTGTTTGGGAGGAGAAGGGGAAAGAGATCACCCTACGACCATCTCTCTGAGGTAACCAGCACTTGGCACATAGTAGGTGCCCCCTAAATCCTGCTTGGACATTGAACCAAACAACTGAGATGCATTCAGATTGCACACGGTCATGCATCCAGGTGACGTGCGCGTGTGTGCTTCTGTGGAGACGCTGCAAAGTGCACACACGTGTGCACATGGACATTAGCATGCCCAATCCACCTGCACACTCAGACAGCCCTGATGCGAGTTCCTGCTCCAGCTGGGGTCCTTATGCATGGGAACGCTGCCTCCTGCACAAAACTCATTTATTTGATTTATGAATATTACAAAAATAAACCTGAACATCTTCTCGGGGATTCTGTGATTCTTACACAGGTCCCCACGATATTGCTTTTCGCTCCTGGTTACCTGAAATTAGCAGAGTAATTCGGAATCTGCATCTTTATTTAAAAGAAAAAACTGTGGATGCAGAATTATAAAAATTTAATATGCTCCCAGGAAAATGAAAAATGAGAGGTTGTGATCTCGTCTAACACTTTAAAATGTGTTTATTAATTCATGTTTTAAATCATAAGTTTCATTCGGTGAGAGCCATGCACAGCAATAAGCCCGTTTTAAAATATTAATGAATAAACAATATTTCTCTATTGAAATATAACATGCTTCTTTGAACAATGGACCACCAGTAATAAATCAAAACCAGGAGAAAATTGCATTTCATATTTAATACAAGTTGAACTCTGCCTTTTTATAAATGATATCTTTTTTGTTTAATTGGCGTCAGTTCAGATCTAGCAGATTGCTAATAAAATTCTGGATTTCCATATTTAATGATGCGTACACTTTCTGCTGAAATTTTACCAGGAAAAAAGAATCAGCCTTTTATTATCTCCTGAGATGGTAGGGAGAGGTGAGGCCTCTGCTGAGGTCCAGCCTGGAGGGTTGGGGGAGCAGGCTGGAGCAGGTGGGCTGAAGAGGTGGATCCACCCCCAGGACTCCCACTTGGCCCCTGACTCCCTTGCCCACCCAGCTAGTCTGCTGACCAGTAGTCACTCCAGAGGCCAGAGCCTGGGCAGCGCTTTCCAGTCTGTGCACTAAACTATGTAGTAATAAACAGCAGGAAGAGAACTCACCCAAGCCTATAGGCCAGGAAGCCAGCATGTATCAACCCACCTAACCTTTATATCCTTAGGGTGCAGGTACATAGGGACAGTGTCTCCATTTTACAGATGAGGAAACTGAGGCTGCAGAGAAGAGGTGCTATGCCCAAGGCCACACACAGCTGGGAAGTGGTAGAACCCTGCCAGCTTCCCGTGCCCTAGCCCTTCACACCATGTCCGACACTGATAACAGAGACCCCTCCTCAGCCCTATTCTGACCAGGGTACTCTTTCCTGGCACCAAGCTATCTGATCCATAATGCTTAGAGGCAGGTGCTTGACAGCTAAGGAAACTGAGGCACAGGGAGGTTATGGGATTTGCCTCAGGACACACAGATGGCATGAGGCAGAGTGCAGATCCAGCCCTGGCCATGTTGCTCAGCTATGACCCAGGCTCGCAGAGTCTCTGTGATGCGGGAGCCCTCTTGCTGGGAGGTGTGGCTTCTGGCCTGAGATGTCAATGGAAATGGAACACAGGGCCTTGCTCCCGCCGGGCAAGCACGCTACCACTGAGCTGCTTTTTGTTTTGAGATAGGTCTCACCAAGTCATTAAATTGCCCAGGCAGGATCTGAACTTGCAATCTTCCTGTCTGGGCCTCCCGAAGTGCCAGGTTACAGACATGAGCCACCACACCCAGCCTTCTTGTTTTGCAGTACTGAGGATCCAAACCCAGGGCCTGGCACACACTAGGCGAGTGCTCTTCCACCGAGCTACACCCAGTCCTTTTTATTTTGAGGCAGAATCTCACTGCCTTATCCAGGCTGGGCTCAAACTTGCAATCCTCCTGCCTCAGTCTCCTGAGTAGTTGGGGTTACAGGCATGTACCACCACGTCCAGCTGCACCATGGATTTTAAATGTGAGTTTGGCCTCACACACACCCAGACTTATGTTCCAACTCTGCGTATCTTCACCAAGTGACCTCAGCTTTATCATCTATAGAATGGGGGTAAGCATGGGGTGCCCACTGGCTGCTGGGAAGATTTGAGGAACCTGGGAGTGAGTAGAGAGGAAGTGAACATAATGGCGGTGCTCCTGCCTCCCGGTTCTTGTCCTGGCTCTTCCCGGTACCCTCCTCTTCCACCCTCCTCAGTGCCCACTTTCCTGCCCTCCTCCTCCTGGAGCTGCTGCGTGTGCAGGTCAGGTCATAAAGTGCCCCAAAGGGAAAGGGCAAGGCCAGCTCTGCCAGGGGACACTGTGGTCTGGGCTCAGTCTTGAAGGACAGGTGACCAGAAGGTGTGAGGCACGGCCAGGAAGAGGCAGCAAGGACACAGGCTCACGTGGCACAGCCTTTCACCTGCGCCCACCAACCACACGAGGCAGCGCAGGACACAAATCCTCGGGCGCGGGGCTCCGGCCCGGGTGCAGGGCAGCTGCTGGACAGGAGGGCTGAGGATCTGGGGTGCACATACAGGGAAGGTGCCCAGCCCTGGCTTAGCACTGCCGTTGTCACAGCTACCCGCTCTCCCAGGAGGCCCTCTGTCCGCACTAGTCCTGGTGCCAGGTCCAATCCAGTCCAAGGACACACGCCAGTCCTGTTCCTCGTCCCATCTTTTGATCCCTAGACACAGGTGGCACCCTGCAATCTGTGACGTTCATCATACACGCATGACACAGCACCTCAGGCCGCTGAGACGGGGACCAGAGAGCTTCGAGCTCTAAGGGGAGACAGGTTTCTCTGGTCGCCTGTTCCTCACAGGAGGCTCCTGGGATGTCTCTGGGGCCTCAAACAGCAGCTGGCAGGCCCAGCTCCCTGGGTTGTCCTGGACAGGTGGTTGAGCCTCTGATCCCCTATCTGAAAATGAGATAGCAGCATCCGGCCCACGGGGCTCAAGGGCAGTGAAAGACATGGCACATGGGGACAACCTGGTCAAGGTGGAGGACATCTCAGGGCACCAAGAAAACACCTTCTCTCCATCTTGACCACACGAGTGCCACTTCCTTCAGGCAGGCACTTGTGGGGAACCTCACCCTTCCCACTGCGTGTGGCAAATAAAGGCACAAGGCCAGGCCCCCGGGCTGAACCTTAGAGGTCCCCTGGCCCTGGGCACCTGTGTGAACACAGACACCCTGTCGCTGGAGGGGTCCACACACTCATGAACATCTATGTGTTCTCACATAAGCACACTGGTGCCCT
Organism: Dolichotis patagonum; assembly: GCA_004027295.1. Classification (NCBI taxonomy): domain Eukaryota; kingdom Metazoa; phylum Chordata; class Mammalia; order Rodentia; family Caviidae; genus Dolichotis; species Dolichotis patagonum. The sequence goes on from PVJX010003338.1 coordinate 20,876, forward strand.
GATGCACACATTGTATGTGTGGAGGGCCCTTAGCTTGTGAGTGGGGAGTTCAAGGGACTTCCTGTGACCTTACCACCCTTACTTCCTCATCTTAGGACTCAGAAGCCTATTATGATTTGGGTTTAAAATGTCCCCCAAGACGCAAGGCAAAGGATTAGTCACCAGTTGATTTCTTTTTCCCTTGCTGTATAGTTCAGGCAGGCCTTGAACTCGTAGCAATCTTCTTGCCTCAGCTCCTGAGCACTGGGATTACAGGTATACGCTTCCACGCCAGCAGCTGATGGACTTTCTGATAAGTGATTGGAATACAAGAAATCATGGATTCATCAATACATTGATGAAATCATAATTTGATGGCACTTTTGGGAAACAGGATGTGGGGCCTAGGAGGGAGAGGATCATGGCGGGACATGGCCTTGGTCCCTGCCCCGCTGTCTCCCTCTGCTTCCTGGCTGCCAACAGATGAGCAGCTCTTCACACCCTTTCACCATAATGGTCCTGTCTTCCCAGAGGCCTAAAGCCAAAGGGCCAGCCAACCAAGGGCGTGACCCATAACCTGAGTCTGCAGGAAGCACTGCTGTCTGCTTGCAAAAGGCTGGCCCAAGACAAAACCCAGGACAGTCTTGGGAGTGATGTCTGGGGACACTAAAGAAAATGAATTTGTGTATGTATGTGTTATGTTTCCACAGGATGTTTTACAAAAACCACACAGCACTGAGATCATTTTATGCACGAAGACAAGACAGGCTGACCCACAAGCTAACTGAATCATGCAAACAACTATTTAGCCATGGGAGAGATTCCTACAGGCAGGCTGAGCACCCACGTGAGGGAGGACAGCTTTGGAGGGCAATCTATTTTATAAAGTTTACTCTCACAGTGTAAGTGCCTCAAGATTAATGGCAATGGTGGCCCTGGACCTCGTTTTGCCTAGCTCTACCAACTGAAATAGTAAAACAGTTGTATTTATCATAGACAATTTGCTGCAACTGATTAACATTAATCTGGTTTCCTGTGAGTCAATTTCCTTGAGATATAGTAAACAGGCCGATTACTTGCTATGGACCTCTTTTATTATAAAGGTTTAGACGTTAGCGACAGGCATATATATAAGCATATGGACTTTCTATAATATGAACAAAACAAAAACAATGTTTAATCTAGTTAAAGGAGCTCTACTTGGTCTTACAGTTTATAACTTTAGAATTTTCAAAAGGATGTTGAGAAGTTGCAGAGGTATTGGTTTTCAATGGTGTCTGAGGCCCACTCTTCCAAACTTTGCTTATCTTTAATTAAGGAAGTCATTGAAGTATGACAAGGCTTTGATCATTTAAAAAAAAAAAACTAACAAGTTCCAAAGCCTTCCATAGGTAAGAAGACTGTGAACACCAAGGACAGCACACCTGGGGTCGAGACGTGGCCCCTTGACCCCTGGAAGTCCCAGGGCTATGGGCCTAGGTTTCCTCTTCTTTAAAAAAAGGGGGAACGTTTTCCTTGTAGTGCTACTGAGCACCGCAGGATGGAGTGTGGACTCAGGCCGCGGCCAGAGGTGGCTTAGTCTACACCAGCTCAGACTCACCACCATCTCACAGGCCCTTGAGGGGCAATGTTCGCTACCCTACACCCCAGGTCTTGTTCTGCACAGCCCAAGAAGTGGAAGAAGAAATGGCACCAGCATTTAATCATGAAAGCAAAAAGTTTATTCATGTTTGAAACTACATATAACTACCACGAGGAAGACTTTTTCAATCCAGGGTGTAATCCAGTTAGAAAGGAACACGAAACGTTTTTAATACATTAGAATCACCGCCACAAATTATTTTCATGACTCAATCAGTTCCAGAATTGCATACAATACAAAAAGAGAAAGAGGGGGCCCCATCACACAGGGTGAAATATACAGTACTGAATACTGAAATCTGAATGCATCACAATTAGTCGCCGCTTTTATTTTTTTGCATGGATTAGTAACAAGATGAAGAACATTCAAAATGTTTTTCAGTATTTACAACAGTTTTACTGATTCTGTGTTAAATTAAGACCCAATGTTTCCACTCTCGGTTTTTTAAAAGTTGCAAATGCAACCCTGATTTTTCTTTTAAAAGATTACAATGTACATTACATTTTATGAAGGGAACAAAGAGTTAATTACAAGATGCAAAAAGATAAGAGACAAACTACAGCGTGAGTATTGTTCAGAGGTAGTAAGTGAGCACTCTAAGCTACAGAACATGTTGAAATTCTATTGGTTTGTATGAGTTCGCATGAGGTAATAAAGCTGTGTTTTGATTGGTGAGATGTATAAATACTCTTTTGCTACACTATATACAACACTCCAGAGAGCAGGGCCTTTTGTGGATGCCCAGAGGACGTAGCAAACCTTGACAAGTCTGTGCAGCACCCAGTGCACATCGTAAAACCCCAGACGATCTCATTTTCACCTCCATCAGCAGCAAGTATCTTCAGCTCTCAGAACAATCTGGATCCATAATTTCATTACTAAGCAGACTCTATGCACTGGTGCTTTCAGAGAGAGAAAAAAGGCTACCAGTCTCTGATCTAATTATAACAGAAGAGATCGCAACACAAACGTGACGAGGAAGGTTCTTAAACACAACCATCATTAACAGAGATAGCCAAACAGCATTTATTCCAACCCCATTAGTGACATGAAAGAAAGACAAAGTCTGCAATGAAAGTATGCAAGGAGTTCAATTTAAGTGAGGTGAATCTTTGCATCTGCTCTAACGATTGAGGTTTAGCATACATTGTTCTTCTTACCCTTAAGGCCAAGTAATTGGCAACTGTGAAACTATTAATGTAAAATATTGGTAATAAATTATGATAAAATAGCTACAGGACTGTCAACAATGTTAGATCTTGGCCTAATTGGATAAAGTGCTTTTTTTTTTAAACATTGTGTGTTTTAAGTATAAATACAAATGATTATGATTCCTTAAAAAACAGATTTACCAAGTTCTCTAATAAGACAGGTTTTACAGTAAAGCTGTAGATGGTGGGCTACAAAACCGCTTTTCTTTTCCTCCTATTGCTCTGAATGCACTTATCAAGGCATGTCAGCTCAGGGAAAAGTGTGGCTGGGGATTAGTTAGAGGTATCCGAGTGCACACTTCCCGGGCCTTCTGTAGGAGAAGTCACAGAAGATGGAGTTGTTGCATCCTGCCAGCCTCCATTAGCCTGAAAGGACAAATATGGTTTAGTGGGTGCACGTCTACATATTAATTCCACTCCCCAATTTAAAACACCCAGATGACAACATGAGAGCAGAGATGCATTAGCAAAATGTATTTTCTACACCCACTTTGGCAGGAGTGGGAAGCATGTGTTAAAGTGGGATTAAATGCATGTAAAACAAATCCATCCCATCAAGTAAAGACTTGGCAATAAATCAGGATGCAGAAGAAGGGTTTTGGTTAGTCCCAAGCTGGCACGAAGATTGGCCTCTGATCTGCTGGTAAAAATAAACTGATCCAAAAGAAATTTTTTAAGAGGCAGTGGAGAGGCTCAACCACCAGCTCAGTGAAGTATAAACTTTCCACCGGTTTCTTCAGGGTGTCCACCCAGAAGTTGTCACCCACTTTCCCTACGTACCTGACAGACAGCTACTGTAACCCTCGGAAAATGAAGGCTAGAATTTCCTTCCAAACAGGATCTTCTAGAATGAAAATGCATGAACCGTGGGGGAGCATACACTATTCAAATCTGGATTCCAATTATCTATAACTGGGGCCCTTAGTGGAGACGTTGCTAGCACTTTGCGCATGTCGCCGGCCCTTCCTGCCTCCAACCTGCATCAGCACTAAGAGTACTCAGAAACAAATTTGCCTTATGTCTTGGCCTATAGAGGCAATTGCTGAAATCAATGTCTGATCAGATTTCTGCCGTGGCAGACAGCTTGTCGCTACATATTTTTATGTCAGTCAAGAAAAGGGAGGTGCTGGGCCTGTGAGTTGGGAAACACTGAGTGGAAGTGACGGAGCCTTTCTGGAGGAAGGCGAGGGGGAGCTGCTGACATCCAGTGCCTGCGGCTCCTTCCAGCCACTGCTCCATGCCGCCCAGGCCCAGCCCATGCCAATGCAGGTGTGGGCTGTGAGAGCCCTGCCTTCCTCCTTCAGCTTCCGCATGTCCAGCCAGACACCTTCCTGTGGGCCTGTGTGCCAGCCTGCTGAGAACTCCCTGGATCCTGCCCAGCACCTGCTACCAATGCTCCTTCCCCTGTGATCGCTGTTTGTGCAGAATTCTCTGGCTTCTAACTTGCTACGCAGTTCTGCATCATTATAATGCACCTTCCCTCTCTCCAGGGCCAAGGAAAGAGGTGGTGGGCCCAACAGTCCCACAGAGATGACAAGCCACAAGAAAAAGGGTTTTTGAAGCTTGAAGCAGGTTAAAAAAGGAAAATAAAAACAAAAAAGAACAACAAAAACAAAGCATGGCACTATTTTTCAAAAGCCTCAGTCATGCTGGGTTGGTTGGTAACAAGTTCCTGTGTGTTGAGGGACTCTAAGAAATCCTCTTCTCTGTCTAAAAGGTAAGCCAATCCTCCCTCAGATATGAAAATCTCCTTAGAAGAAGAAAACATCCACAGATACAAATCCAAAGATATTCCATTTGAAGTAAACACCATTTCTCTTTTATCCAAATTTATAAACAACAAATGTACAATATTTTCACCCAGCATGGCAACTGGAGGAGTGGTTGTCAGCAAGCATTCTTTTTTTTTTCAAAATAAATTAATCCTAACGCTGGTGGTTTGAGATTATGCACTGTATTATACAACAGCGCCTTATCAAGCCTCATCAGTGAAGATGGAATTCATGTCTGTAAAATGCTGCAGGCAATCACAGTTTCATATTTTATCATGTTGATAAGGATATCGCACATTCTCTGAAGCATTTCAAAACACTTAAATGAAAAAGGAGAAATGCAACTAAAAGGCTTTTTATATGGTTTGTTGTGGGTTATTATGAGTTATTTATAAATCCAAAAGAAAGATCTGACATTTCAAATGTAAAAGATTTGAGTATTTAATGGTCCTTTTTTCCCTTTACAATTGAACATTTTCAATCATTTTTTAAATCATTAATATTTACTTTCATAGCAAGCCAAGGCCCTAAAAAAGGGATGTTTTGTCCATTTTCTTCCTGATGCTACTGTCTAAGCCCCACTTCCCCCTCAATCTGGAACCCTATACTCCGTCTACTACTCCCTCCTGGGTGCACCATACTGGCTCTATACCCTGTCCCCCCAACCTACCCCCCACCACCCCAGCTGGCTGTTTTGCCATTTTCTATCTGTGTTAGGGTATGGGGAAAAGGAAAGTTTCAATGGACTGGTAATTATTTCCTCCATAATTAAAATTGAGAAGTCATTAAAACTGCCAAACATGTTTAACAATCCATGATCCATACTGACAATACAGTCAGAACCTTTTAAGAACAGAATTCTGTATTTAGCTACATTTGTTGATCTGCCGGAGCCCTTCAAGGTTATCACCTTCACCTGTTCTGTGCTTGGGAGTTTTTCCCACTGCTTGATTTTAAGATAAATGACCTGTTTTTCACCATCTCCTTGGAAAACAACGTGGCCTCTAGGAAATGGCATCTAAATGGATTGATGGCTAAATTCCTATTGATGACACAATATTGGTCACTTCTGGGAATCTGTGAGGACTTTTAGGGCATCCAAGTAATGCCAAGCATTGGGATTCATAAAATAGAAGCGTAGCAAAAATGCTGCCTTTCCTACCTACCAGCAGGATAAGAAGCCAAGTCAAATGGCTATTAATGTATTTATTGGCCACTATTTCCCTGATGCTATCCCTGCAGCCAGCTCCCCAGAGTACTCACATTTAAATTATGTGGACTGTACAGTGAGTTTCCTCCAAGGCCATCACTGTAGCCTCCCGTCTGATTGATAACATGACGGAGGGTATCCACCTAGAAGTGAGACAAAACAAAATTCATCATCCCAAATCTATTAAAACATCATCATTTACAAAAGGAAACAATTTGAATTATGTGTGCCACAAGGGTTTAGCATCTTCATTTCGAGACAAATTTATCAATCAAATGTGACTGGCAGAACTTCAGCAATTCTGTGCATATTTAAACTCACATGTCTTTGTTTTTTACGCCAGCCAAACTATAACATCATCATGGCCATGCAAACTTTCCATCTACAGCAACCAAATGCTGTGGGTGAAAATCTACTTGTAAATATATACTCTGGATTGATATCTCTTTCCTTCTCATTTTCTCTATCTATAAACACACACATACGCACAGACATACACACAAATGCATAAAAACTAGTTGAGCAGTTGTTCTCCATTAATAGGAGGAAAAAAAGAGTTGAACCCAGAATATGCTATAAGAACTAAGGCTTTTATACTCTGACTTAGGAATCTACAGGAATGAAACAGAGAGGTATGTTCTCAAATCACATACACACTGGCACACATTTTTCTGTTCAGTTCTGTGACAACGTAAGATACACCCCACCCTTCTCCATGAGCTCAAGCCAGAGCCGAATGCATTCACAAAGTTTATCAGGTTTGAATCATCAAAAGTCACTTGTCATTTGCCTTTTCATTAGATTACATGGGGGGCAGATGGGTCATGTTTGGGAGCACCCAGCACAGGTTCTGCATGGATGTGCAGACCGCTTCCACAGGGTCAGCGGAAGGAGTTTTGAGCCCAAACCCTACCCTGCTAGAAAGGCCCCAGCTAGGGCATCTCTCCTACCTGTGACTGCACATTGGCTCCGACTTGGGACCCTTGGTAAGAATCCCCATTCAGACTCTGCATGTTCATGAACATGTCCCCAGAATTTGGGAGGTTAAAAGAACCAGAAGAACCTGGAAAGGAAAGAGTTAAGTAGCTGAATAACAGAGAGCTACACGCATAATCCTCAAAGACCTAGAGGCAGGGAAAGGAGAAAAGATACAGAGGGAAGGTTGTACACAGCATAAGGCATTTCCAGATCTAGGAGAATGGAGAATAACCCCAGAGGTAGGTCCTGTGATTCTCTTTACATCTAGGAAAAGCTTCACCGGTGGGGAAGCCTGACCAAAAAAACCAGACAGACAAATGGAAATGAACAGGAAAATGCCTTGTAGCTGTCCTGGCACCTTCCTCTCGCCTGAGCTCTTCAGCATCTCTAACTGTCATGCTGAGTAATTACCTTCAAGGACATATTTTTCTCATGTTCTTTTTGTTAACCATAATTCTACTTTCACCTGTGTTTGTGTCCCATTAAAAAGTGTGTGTGTGTGTGTGTGTGTGTGTGTGTGTGAGAGAGAGAGAGAGAGAGAGAGAGAGAGAGAGAGAAAACAGAAAAAAATCTCTTTTTGAACTCCCCCATTCAAGAACATTTACATATGTATTAAAAGATCTCCTCAGGTTAAAACCCCCTTGAACCACTCCTCAAGTCTGCCTTTTGGACTGGCTACACAACCTTCACTGTCATTCAAATTCCCCATAATTTTAAGATATTTCTAACTCCATCACAAATGTCATATAAAAATTTTGCCCAAATGTACTGGACAGAGTCAAGATTCAAGCACCATCTCCCTTACACCTGACTACAAACCCACTGCACCAGCACCGCACAGCACAGGCCAGAGGAGTGTGGAGTTGCAGCCCAGCAGGTGAAAGCCGCTGACATGGATTCTTTACAGACAGCGACTGGCACATTTCCCACTCCTGCTATTTCATTCTTTGATGGTCTGCTATTGACCATAGAGTGATACACTGAACAACATAGCTGAAGTAATCACTAGTGGAAGCACTTCCTCTAATCACTGAATTAAGGCTCCTACTAAATGTAAACATTCCAGACTTGACCAGTAGAGTGTCACTCACTGGGAGAGGTGAGCTTACAAGCTCAGGTCACCATTCACTCACCTATCCCCAAAACAAGCTTGCTTCTAAACATAAGTCTTCCCTTAGAAATCCAGTGTGTCCTCAGTATGGCTCCTGTTTCATGCCCTGTGGCACGAAACAAGACAGTGTGGTATAAGGCGGCCTTGGCAAGCAGGGAGTAAGCGTTCAGTACGCACCAGAATTTGGCGTGGTGGGTGAATTGGTCTGGTTATTCTGCACAGCCGCGGCCACCGCGTGTGCAGCTGTCACAGCTGTCTTTGCAGCATAGAGGTTGGCTTCTTCCTGAAATTTGCCGATATTCTTCTTGTACCTGATTCGTTTGTTGCCAAACCAGTTGGATACCTACAAGTTGGAGGAACATGGAATTAAAAGGGAAGATAAGTGAAAAAGGAAGAAAAAGTCGAATTCCAACAGTAACTACTAGGTACCAAGAGAAAACCCTCAGAGACAACTCCTAGTCTGCAATGTCATATCCTATGGATAATACGTAATGGTCTTGTCAGATCTTCTCATAGGCATTTTGAATAATATTGCTTCCTGGAGCTGGCTATGGTAACAAGAAAGTAGCTGGGAGCATTGCTTATACAAATATCCAACTGGCATATACACCAATGAGTACATAAGTAATTAGGCCCCCTAAAAGCAGATGAAAAGCTAAAGGAAATATTTGTTAAGTTAGGTAAACAATAAAAGCAACACTTGAGAGAACAGCTTATTCTTCTTTATTAGGGATCTAGAACAATTTTGGCAGCTGTAAAGGAGAATCATGTTTAGTCTGTTGGGAAGAGTAACACCAATCAATAATGGATGAAAAATCCCACTGTCTTCAGCAGTAGAAGACACTGCATGTCTGCCAAGATGGCTGCTCAAGCTCTGCCAGTTAGCACATGAGAAGGTCCCAATTTGAAAACCTAAGTATGGCGATTCCAATAAGATCAAATGCAAATGCAAATGCAAATGCAGAAGAGCAGCCCTACACTTCATCAGGTGGAATCTACTTATTTTTTTCATAAACTACTTACGATGTTAGTGCAAATGGCAAAGATTTCTAGAGACAATCTTGGCAGCTGATAGATTTCATAACATTTCATAGACAGCAAACTTCAACCCAGGACTCAAGTTTCAGAGTTACATGATGTGTAACTGTACCTGTAGTAGAGCTACACAAAGTAGTTGCTAAAAGCCATGAAGCAATTTATACAAAGGTATACCCACGCACTGTATAGAAGGATCTTACCTCTCTTTTGTTAAAGTAACTGTTTAGATATAGTTTTCAATAATTTCTTAATGGTCTGTCAAAGGAACAGTTGTTGTGGTATCAGGGCTACTGTTCTTCCCTAAAGATATTATTTCTGAATAGCAACTCAGGAGTCCTGAAGAAAAATAAAGAGTGCTGTGTATTTCAGAGCCCTCTAACCCAGTTTACACCAGTGGGCATCCCTGATGACCACCTCTGCCAAGTCTTTAATTGCTTTGGAAACAGAACTCTCATTCTTCAACCTATGGCATTCATCCTTCTGGAAGAAGCCAGAAAGCCCTGGCAAGGGAGCTGCATGGGGAAGACAACATTGGCCTCCCCGCTGCCCACATGCTGTCCCATCCTGGGAACACCATGTGCACTCCTGTGCACACAGACACATGTGCCACACTTGCCAAGGACCCATACAGCTTTCCTGGGTTCCTCAGACAGAAGGAAGCCAAAACCCATCGGGAAGTAAATATGCTACAGATCAGCACTTCGGAGTTGTTTCTGTTCCACTGTCATTTTGCTTGATCTATTTATTTGCTCTTTTTTCTTCATATCAAATATAAGGGATTTAATAACTGTCATTTAGTGACTTTCAGATGTACCAAGGACAGCTCTTTGCACTCATTTTCTCGTTTAACAATCTCAAGCGCTAGGTGGTTGATGGAGGTGGTTTCACAGGAATCTTCTATCCCCAAATCCAATAGCCTTGTGTCTCTCCTCAACTTGTCTGCCCTCTAAGCAGGGTCTGATGCTTGTAATCTCTACCCATCTTTCCCAGAGGTCACTCTTTGGGTGGTTTCTTTGACATTTTGTCCTGCTCCCCACCACAATGTCTGCTCTTTCCCTATCACTCGTGTGTGTGTGTGTGTGTGTGTGTGTGTGTGTGTGTGTGTAAGCCTCAGCTCTCAGCCCTTCTCTTTATTCATATACAAAATTTTAGTTATTCTTTCTGTGTGGCTAACTCCCAGATTTCTATCTCTATTTCTAGTATCTATGAAGGATTTTAGTTCTCAGGTTAGAGATTTTCATGTAAACGTTCTGTCAGGACCTCCAGTTCAGCAGGTCTAAGATGGAGCTCAGTCATCCTCTCAATCTGCCTTTGTCTATGCTTCTTATTTCTGGCAATTCCACCTGCAGAGATGTGGTGTTCACTGCCTCACATGGCCCCACTCCACTGTTGTACAGTCCTTCCAAACGGACTGAAGTGTGGTTTCCTTTTGTCTCCAGTCATCTAGACAGTCCTGCAACTCAGCTGCCTTCTGGTGCTGGTCTTCTGGTCCTCCCTTCTTTGGACCCCCAAGCTGGGGGTCAGTATGTGGGAACTCTAGGGGATGTGGCAGCAGGAAGAAGAGTCAGGAGAGCACAGGGAGGTAGTGACAAGCACCTGAGCCAGCAAAGCAGCAGGTATGGTAGTCACTTTTCAGCTGGACTGAGGAACGTGGGGGATGTAGAGATGGTGCTGATGTGGGGCCCAAGGCTTGAGCAGGATGGTGACAGATTCTTGGGGGGAATTTCTATACCTGAAGAAGCCAGCCTCAGTGATTATTAGGATCCATTCCCACGCAGAAGAAAAATTCTGAATCAGATGGAAAAGAACCCTGAAGGTATCAGTTCTGATTGTGCTTGTTAGAGCAAATCCTCTCAGGACCGACTTCACCTTTCACAACGCAAGCCCTCAGCTCTGGAGGTGGGATGGGAGCTCCTTGCACAAAGCTGCTTTCACACGCAATACCACTCTGGCTTTTCTGAACAAGCCTGGCATGCCTCAAAAAGAGTTAAAGATTGAATATATCTACAGTACAAAGGGAGATAGTCCCAGTTGAAAGGGAATTTGGCATTTCTTAAGCATAATTAATGAAAATTCCCCAACTCAGAATTTAGCAACAAAGGCCTATCTTAGAATTCTCTTCTCTAAACAATTCTCTGTTGGATTCAGTACTTTGTAGTTAATATTACCTTGACAATCAGAGAAGCTATAACACATTAATGAAACCTAGCCTGGAAAATCAGATTACAGCTTTATTAACAGTTTCATAATTGAGGAATCTCTGTACCATCGAAAGTCTCATCTCTAGATGTGTAAGAATCCTCTGTTTATGCACACCCCTGGACCAATCAAACAACAGTCATCACTAATAAAGGTTTATTTAATTCTCACAGTAAAATTTTAATATCACCAGCAGCCTGGGGAAGCTTTAGCAAGTGGATTTGCTTGACATCAGATCGTTTCTATTCTGCTAGTCCCAATACTTCTTAATCTTTAATATCAAGGCAATTAAAATTAATGGCCACTCATCCGAAGCTACTGTGGGCAGTGTTTCCTTGACATCAATTGTTTGATGGGATTACCTACAGGTTAAACTAACAAGCAAGGTTTAATTGGAAGCAATGAAAGAAGCAGTGATCATACGTTATGTTTAACCTGCATAACCACATTTAAATGAATATCTAGAAATGTTAAACTATTTCTCAAATTAAAATATGCACATCACATTCTAACATCACAGATTTGGGTACTGTAACAATCAGTTATTAAGACCATACTGCTGCTACTACGATAAACGTAATTAATGTATAAATGGATACTTAAATTCAGGAATTTTTCTTCACCTTTTAAAATCAGATGGATACAATTAGTTGCAAAAGAAGTCTTCTGCTTTTCCAAAAGTTACAGATTATTTGTGGCCCCTTGTATACAGGCTCTACAGAGAGCAGAGCTTGTTCAATCTCTGAACTGAATGGTCTGTACAGTGGTCTCAGAATAAAAACAGGCAAGAAATTGATGAAGGGAAAAGGAATATACTCTCCTATAATTCTATTTTGAGCCACACATCAACGATTCATGACTACAGACTGTCTCAAAGGCAAAGGGCCAGGAAAGAAATTTAAGGTCAATTAAAAACGAGAATAAAAGCATAAGTATGTTCCTTTTTCTACTGACATTCATGGATAGTGGCCCCCAGACTAAGCCTCTGCTGCAGCAGGGCAGTGTGGCATGAACATTCTACAGACTGCTGTTTTTGGACTCTTTCAACAAGGCCAAGAGGTGGCTCAAAAAGCTTCTAGTCTCCTCCTGTCCTATAGCCATACATTTCTCCCACCCAGTCCTGCAGTGCCAATTGCTTTGAAAAGTAAAAATGTTTTCAGGCAGGGATGGTGGTGGAGGGATTCAATGATAGAGCATGTAAAGCCCTGGATTTGATACTCAGCATCGAACAAAACAAAACAAACAAAACAAAATGGTAAAAAGTCTTTTCTACATAATATACTAAGTAGATCTACTTTTTGGGCAGCTGTTTTACATTCTTCAGAAAACTTTTACTCATCCCCTCAACTCAGAACATCTGACTCTGAGGTAGGCAAGTCAGATATGGGTTGAATCACATAGACGTTAAATGCTCTGGACTCAAGAGTCTGGTTTCAAATCTACTATGATATTTACCAAAATGAGTAATTTTAGACATGTTATTTTGCTTTTTAGAGTATCTTCTCACACGAAGAAAGACTAACAATAATAGTGCATTTTCCTCACAGAATGGTTGGGTGCATTAGGGATTTAGGTACACAGTATTTACTAGATAACTATTAGCTATTATTATCACCCATTTAATCAGTGAAAAAATAAGAGAGCCAGATCAAGCTGCCCAAAATCACACAGCAAAGAGTGACGGATCCAGGATTTTGCCCTAGGATTCCCTGTCAGCAGTTTTCATTTTTTAAAATCAGTTCAGAAATGGTTACTGAGCTTCCTTCTGGTCAGTGCTATCCTAGGTGCTGTGGGGAGATTAAAAGCAAACATAGCTTCTGTCTGACTAGCATGAAGACACTAGATGCTCAAGGTAATCAGCAGAGCCTGCAGGGTGGGGATGATCTCACACTGAGCTATACAGAACAGATGCTCAGGTGGAATGGGGATTTGTAGGACGAGATATCCCAGGTGGTCTGGAAAATCAAGGTAAAGAGGAACTGGAACTGGACCTCAGCATCAATTCAGCTGCACTCCACAGCACTTTTATTAAGACTCCACGTTTCAGAGACAAATCTCCCAGAGTTCATGTAGATATAAAAAGCCCAAAATGTAAGCTGCTGTCTACCTCCTCCCTGGACTACTCCAAAATCTCAGAGATGATTAGTTCTCTTCTACTTAATTCCCCTTTCCCTTCTTAACCTCTGAATTCTCTCTTTATGGCATAAGTAGAAAGAGCAATCATTCTAAGCAGTGGTGGTGAACTTATGGTATATGCATTATTTGTTTTTAGGACAAAAGATGTTCGTGTATAAACTGTTTTTTTAAACTAAAAGCTCATGCTCACTGTGGCAGCACATACACTAAAAATTCTAAACTAAAACGTTGTATTCAGGTTTAATTGCAGTGGTGGCACTTTAGTATAAGTAAGTAGATTTTGGGTTGCAGTCTGGGTACTCGTCTCTAAAAGGCTCACCGTCACTGCTCTAAAGGAAGAGGCAGGAAGCAAAGGGAGGGAGTCAGTGGGGATGGGTGGAGCAAGGGCATCTGCAGGACTGGCAGGCGGTGGCTGTGGCCGAGGAGGAGGAAGGGGGGCCCATGGGCATCTCACACCTGCCCTACCCTAAGGCTCACAGGGAGTGGGCTGAGTGGGCGTAACACCTGAGATGCCAAGAGCTACAGAAACAGATTCTATGGAGGCTGCCTGAGGTTGGGTACCTGTCCAAGGTCAGCTCTGAATATTTTTTTCTAGAATCCTCCTCTTTAAAGTAACTGTAAAACATCATGTACTATGTACACATTTTTTTCTCCCCTACACGTTTTAAAATTCGGCATCTACAATTTTTCATTATAAGCCTTAGAGTTGTAAACAATGTTATTCAGTATGTCATAAATGTTGACATTTTAAAATAAAACTGTGACACTATTCTTTAAAATGTATCCAAGCAATACCAATAGCACAGCAATTCAATACCCATCATCCATTTTATAAGTACATAAACCCACTCTTCTCTAAGTCTAGAATTTTACTTTTTTTTGTTCTTGAAAGTAAATTTCCATTTCATTTCACTCCCATATCATCCTAATGCAAAACACTTTTATGTTCTATAAAATGTATGTATGGAAATTGAAATTTTAAAATTGTTTTAATTTCCTGTAAGTATAAGGCTCTACATGTTTAATATTTCCTTCTGGATTAAACTATCATTACAATGAGTCTAAAATTAGTCAAAGCAATACAAATACTTACTTTGACAAATAAAAGTGCTTATTTTGAGCAGTAAGTATAAGGTTTTTATCACGTATGTACTTTTTAATGAGAGGGGTGAGGAATTACAAAGTGCTAAATGAAGTTTTAGTTACCACTAATATCTCATGCTGTTTACTAATATCTCATGTGCCAAGAACTCACACCTAGGGCAATGAACTTTGAGGGTACTGAGTGGGAATATCCTTTCTTTTGTAAAATGGGGAAAGGACTGGTGGGAAAGAGGAACGGGAAGAAGACAAGTGACACAATACTCCCAGAACAGCAACTTTTAGCAACTATGGGATTTCAAGAAAGAGTACATGAGGGAAGCCAGGCCATGACAGCCTTAAAATCATGTATGTGTGTCCTCTTAGGAGAATTCTCAGTTGCTGTATGGAGCATCTGTCCCTCCTTTGAAAACTGTTGCCCTAAGTGACTGAGCTAATTTTGGGGACAGAGAACACCTCCGTGTGAGCACGGTGTGGGGACCCCTCAGACAAGGTGTTCCTGGAGAAGAGCTCTCCGGCTACAAGCATGGAGCTCACTTAGGCAACCACCTCCATGGGTGACCTTTGAAGCTAGACAAAGAAAAAATTTGTCACTCCAAGAAATAAAAAACAATCTGATTAAAGAAATAAACCTGCTAGGGATTTAGCTCAGTGGTATAAGCGCCTGCCTGGCAAGCACAAGGTCATGAGTTCAACCCCCAGTACCAAAAGACAAAACACAAAACAAAAAAAGAAATAAACCTAAGGGAGGGGTTTACTTATTTAGCATAATCTTATTATTACTCATTATTTAGCATAACCTTTCTGGAGAGTATGGCAGCATAATTACTAAAAATTTATTTATTTATTTATTTATTTATTTATTTATTTGAGACAGGGTCTTGCCACATAGTTCAGACTGACCTTGAACTCACTATGTCGGCCTTGAACTCACAGTGATTCTTCTGCCTCAGCCTCTCGAGTACTGGGATTACAGATTTGTGCCATAAAAACTTATCTTGAGAAATTATTTACAGATATCTGTACAAAGATATTCACTATAGTCCTACTTATGAGAAAAAAGGATAGATTTGTAATATAACACATCTGTATAATGAAATACAATTACTGATTAAAAATCACACTGAAGAGAAATATTTACTGACATGGAGGAATGTTCATAATATATTCTAAAGAGAAACAGGTCCTTTGTTCATTTATAATCTTTTGTAAAAATCATACACACAGATGTACACACATGTATGTAGAATAAAAAAGTACTAAAGCACATGCACTAACACGTGACTATCATTCAGAGTGGATTTCAAAGTACAGTCACAGAGAGCTTAACCTCAGGAATACATTCTGTGAAACATGTTTGGGTGCAAACACCAGAGTGAACTTACACAAAGTGAGACAACTACAATGTCACTAGGTAATATAGTCTTTGGGGACCACCCTCATTAAATAGTCCACAGTTGACTAAAATATTAGGTTAGGTCACATGTGAATGGAATTTCAATTTTTGTGTTTTTAAGTATTATCTCATCCAAATTATCTTCAGATAAGATTTAGAGTTTTTAAATGAGAAAAATATTTTTCAGTGAGTAATCAATGGGATTTTAAAAAATAGCACTGATAAATCACTTAATCTTTATGAGTTTAAGTGCCAGGTCTTGTGTTGTTCCCTACAGAAGGACCAGTTCCATTTCTATTCTTTATTTGGAGAATGTTGGTTGGCAGATTTGAGAATTGTGAAAATAATTAAAATCAAACACACTATAAATTTCAAGTCATTGACATTTCCCAAACAGCTAGACATTTAAGAAAAACTCTGTTTAAAAGCGCTAAACCATCTACAATGTCTCTATAGCCACTGAAAGTCAATTAATTAGTTGTAGTTGTATCTCACATTTCCAGTTCTATCACATTTATTTATATTAATAACATTAAACAGAAGAGAAGATTACTACGTAAAGATTTAATCTTCAAAAGGCAGAACTTGCAGTTTATCCTCAGTGTTGCTTCCTTACATAGAGGGAGAGGATCTCTACCCTTGAAGCGGTTGACATGAAAACATCATTATCAAAATTAGCAAACTGAAAATTTATGAAGCACAAATCCTAGAAAAATTTGCTACTGTGTTTTTCCATGTTTACTCGTGATGCGTATTTTATGTACTGTGCCTAATTAAATGTAACAGATTATGAAATGCTGAAATGCTAAGTCGTGTAAAATGGAACATGGCAGCATATCTATATGGTAAACGATTTTACCTCTTTCAAATAATGTCTCCCTAATCACTACGTTTTCATCTCCATTATGTGACTCAATTTGAAACGAGGGATAGAAGCCAGATTATGCTCAGTTTTTATGCTAACAGTGTTAATAAACTAAATTCCACTCCACCCCTCGAAGGGTGCATGTTCTCCAGATAACACAGAAGAGAGGCAGAAAAATGGACTTGAGGGCTAATTAAACCTGTGTGCAAATCCTGGCTTTGCATCTCCCACCCAGCCTACCTTAGGCAACACACAGAATCTAAGATTCTCCTCTCTTGGCAAACAAGAAACAATCATGACATCTATGTTCATGGGGCTGCTGTGAACATTAAGTAAGATACATGGGAGGTGCCTGGAATGTACCAGGTAATCAAAAATGTTAGCTTTCCATATTCTTAAAACAAACAAGTTATAACAAAACCCTTTGAAGGCCCCTGATGTGACAAGCCATGCTTGCATTCTGCAGTGACCAAGGTCAGGTCACATTTTCACAGAGTATTGGATTCTAGGAGAGCCATTTCATGTCTTCAGCATTGGCAAAGAGAAATAAGCAGCAATAAGCGAAGGAAAGGAGGCACTTCCCGACATGTCTGAGCATAATGAACTTCCTACCAAAGAAGGCAACCCCCAGACTGAGAGCACCTATCTGCCAAGCACTGCCGGGCTGCTGTTTTGGACAGGTACTGGCGAGACTCTTTGTCCCTCCTCTCACTCCTACCCCATATAGCCAATCAGCAGAACCACGCGTAGGATGTGCTGTGACCCTAGGTCTGGATGCCACTTGGATCTGTATCTAAACATGGGGAGCTCATATGAGCTACCTATATGTACAAGAAGTTTACAAGTTATTTCCTTTAACTCCCCTGTTTTACTGATGCAAAAACTGAAATCTGAAAGTTTATGTAACTTGCCTTCTCCATGACCTTAATACAACCTGGCTTTCCTTAACGCTGTTAATAAAAATGTTAAAAATAAGTATTCAATTTTCTTTGCCAAAACAACAAGGGATACAAATGTTTTCTACCTTTTCAATGCAAAATATTTCAGCTCCTTTGTAATTAAATGTGGGCCAGCTGAAGGACCCAAACCATTTATTCGCTTCTACAAAATAAGTTCCAAATTCATAATAATTGACTTCAAAACTGACTTTTGGAACACAATCTACTTCTAATAGGAGAAATGAATGAACTGAAATTCCATTTCCATAGAATTTGAAATAATTTAAAACAGATTCACTTGTCAAGTACAGTAGTTTTTTATTTGAGGCTGTGAAACATTTTATTGCCATAATGTGCTGACATCCTTACAGTTTGGCTTTGCCCTTTCTACTCTATGCATGATGGACTGATAACTGCTGGTGACATTCACAAAGAGGCTCATCTGCAAAAGTACATAAAACGTCAGCCTCCTGGCCATGGCACACACAGAACAGATGACACCACTCATCTCCCTAAAACTTGAGCTGAGGGCTGCTTCTAAATGATCACAGAAGACATTTCCAGCTAAAGGTTTTTTCCTTTAAGATTATTTCTCTCACATTAAAGAATAAAACTGAGTGAGGTATACAGCTTAACAGTTTTCTTTCACAGGTTCTAAGGAAGCCTCTCTGACACATTTTTGCAATCCCGACACCACGACCCAGAAGCCACCTCCTAGGAGTGCACTGAGAGGTTGGTGCCAATTCCAGACTACACATTAGCATCCCGGAGTTCAAACTCAAGGGTGCTCTACACAATGGTGAGCCAGACTTTTTGCCATGGGACATTTACTATAAGGAAACACACACACACACACACACACACACACAACTTACTCAGAGTCCTACATAAAAATATCCTGTAGTCAAGCTTCCTGTTTAAGAGAAATTATTAAAACATGCCTCCTTACCAAATAGACCAGTTTCCTTTTCTTTTTAAATACCCAGAAAAATCTCACTGATTTTATTTACATATTTCATCATTATTATTTTTTTGTGGTGCTAGGGATTGAGACCAGGGCTTCACACATGCAAAGCAAGTTCTCTACTACTAAGCTACACCCTCTGGTCTCTCAACGTACACAGTAAAATAAAAGTACCTACCCTTTGAATACACACAAATATGTCTCATCAAAAGTGTATCCCATACATGTTTGGAGTAAACGATACACCAAGGGCAGGTCTATCAGAGACTAAGAACAGGCATGCTACCCATTTCCCCCTCACTCCTCTAGGGTCTCACCTGCTAGGAGCCTGTGCAACCTTGGCACTAGCAAGGTGGCACCAGCACACTAGTTTGCTACAGATCAGAGTATCTAAGGCCTGTTCCCCTTATTCTAAATCCCTTACAAGGTTCTATATGCCCAGGAAAAAAGTGCTAATTAAACATGAGAAAATAACATTTACTGAGCACTTGTGATATGCTGCCTGGACTAGTATTCTACACGAAAGATCTCAATAATCACTGAATTCCCCCTGAAGAAATTATCAGTATTCTCATTTTATAGATCAAAAAGTGAAGACTCAGATTAAATGATTTGTTCAAGGTCACACTGTTACACAGTGGTAGAATGAGATCTGAGTCTTTTTTTTTTTTTTTTTGCACCTTTCTTCACTCATACATTCACTGGAGTTAGCCCAATTTCTCAAAATATGCGAAATGAAAGGACAGCATCACTGCCCATAAGGGCTACAAATAACTAAACAGTGTGGTAAAGAATTTTGTGCACATACAAAGTAATAGTATATGACAGATAGGAGAAAGTCAACCATACTACTTTAAGACTTTTTCTCTTTTGACCTTTTACCCAGTCACCTGACAAGGTCCCAGTACAGCAACCCAATTACTTCTCTTAACTCCTTCTGAGGTTGTCTAGGGGAAATCACAAGCCCAGATCACTGACTGCCTGTGCCACTGATACTGTCTTTTGAGTGATACTGAGTCATCTCTGGCCAAATCATTCCATACGCATTTAGGAGTGCCTGGATGGTACTATCTTCCCCCAAGGAAGTCCCTCTTCTAGGACCTTCAACCTGTCAGTCCTCCCTTATCCTCACCTGCAATCTGCCAATCTCCATGCATTCTCTTGTAATAATACAGGCAAACATTTATATGGGGCACCTTAAATGCCAAGTTCTATTCTAAGTACTTCACATCTAAAATCCTCATGATCGAATTTACAAGGCAACTATCATGCATTTTAATTCTATACATACTGTGAACAAAATAATACATTAATACTGTTTTTTAAAAAACCAAGTTAAATTTACCTATTTACCCTTTTCTTTGCTTCTCCACTCCTTCCTGCATCTCCTACTCTCTAGCTGTAATCTTTTTTTTTTAGTTCTAGATTTAATCCCTGATTTATGAACATTTGAATTGCAAACTTTCACAGGCATACTGTATAAATCTCACTTTGTTGGTTTACAAACAAATCCAACTTACAAACAATTCTCCCAGCACAGACCTTGTTCGTAAGTTGAGGACATACTATATATGAGGAACATCTTTCTGCATTTCCTTTGGAGAGAAAAATAGGACAAATTCTTTTAATCTTTTATTAAAATGTCTATCTCACTTCTGTTCTCAAAGGCTATTTTCTGTGTGTACTAAATTCTAGGCTTTTTTTTTTCTTTCTTTAAATTTATCTATTTAATAACAGAGCTTGGACCCAAGGTCTTTGCACTGGGGTGCATTCTCAGCACCCCTACATCCCTTTTTAAGACAGGATCTCACTAAGTTGCCAATTTGTAATCCTCTTTCCTCAGCTTCCCAGAGTGCTATAATTACAGGCATATGCCACTACATCCAGCTTTTAATTAATTTCTGTAAAGTTTTCATTCCACACTATTATGGCTTCATCATTTGGCTAAAAAAATACTGTTTAATCTAATTGTTTATATATATCTATATCTATATATGTCTATACACACACACACACACACACACACACACCCCACACACACATCCTACTATATATATATGAATAAAACAAGGTCTTAGTAGGCTGGCTTTTGTTTTGACTATGTTTAAAGTCTTTTTTTATTTATTTTGATTGAGGACTATAATTCTATATAAATTTAAGGCCTGAGATCAGTCATTGGTTTTGAAAAGTTTACACTGATTACGTTTATTGTTTCTGACTCATTTCACATTTACTTTTGGAACTAAATTATATTTATATTAAGACTTTCTTATTGTGTCCTCCATGTCTCTGTTGCTTGATTTTTCTGTCTTATGGTCTAATCATCACTATCACTGTTTTCTTATGAACCATCCTTTGTATTCTTTAATTTTTTCCTTCAGCTATGTGTAACCAGCTTTAAACCCACTCACCACATTCTTAAATTTTGCTATTTATATTTTTTGAGCTTTAAATTTTCCATTTGATCCTTTTAGCTTATTGACAAAGTTTTCTATTTTGTCTTTATTTCCCCACTGGATATATTAAACAACAATTTTATACTCCATTTTGGATTCCTTTATTTTCTGTATCTTTGGGTCTACTTCTACTGTCTGTTGTTTCTGTACATGCTGTTGGGACTTTGTGTATCTTTTTTTTTTTCCTCGACTGTGCCTGATGTTGTATTTTCTTTGTTTATAGAACAGCTAGGAACTAAAAATAATGTTCTTTTTCTTCACAGAAAACTTTGTATTTGCTTTGTGTGGATACATATGAATAATAGCAATCTAATTTCAAGAACTGAGGTATTTGGAAAGCCAGTTTTCTCAGCACCAATTATTAAAGAGGCTATCTTTCTTTCAGTGAAAGTGTTTGGCCCCTTTGTCAAAGATAAGGTAGCTGAGTGTTTGGAGTTATTTCTGCATTTTCTAATCTGTTCACTGATCTTTAGGTCTGCTTTTTGTCGGTACATGCTGTTTTTAATCACAGTAGCTTTGTAGTATAATTTAAAGTCTGGGACTGTGATGCCCCCTGCCTTGTCTTTGTTGCCCAGAATTGCTTCTGCTTCTAGGTAAATCCTGATTCCAAATGAATTTTAGGATTTTTTTCTCTAGTTCTGGAGGTATGCTGTTGGTATTCTGATTTGGACTGAATTAAATCTATATAATAGTTTTGAAAGTATGGTCATTTTCACTATGTTGGTTCTTCCTACCCAAGGGCAAGGGATATCGTTCCATTTTCTGGGTATCTTCTTCAACCTTTTCAGAGCAGTTTTCAATGTTGAGGTCTTTTACTTCCTTCATCAGATTAATTTCTAAAGTATTTTAATTATTTATTTATTGGATGCTATTGTGAAAGGTATGGTTTCCCTAATTTCTCTCTCAGTTAATTTGCTATTTATGTACAGGAATGCTATTGATTTTTGAGTGATGACTCTGTATTCTACTATGCTACTGAATTTGGTCATTAATTCTAAGGAGTCTTTTGGTAGTTTTTGAGGTCTTCTATGTCAAGTATTGTGTCTTCCACAAATGGTAGTAGTTTAACTTTTTTTCCTATCCTTACTCCTTTTATTTTTTTCTCTTGTCTAATTGCTCTAGCTAACGTTTCCAGAACTATACTGAATAGGAGGGGTGACAGTAGACATCTTTCTCTAGTTCGTGATTTTAGAGTGAAAGCTTTCAGTTTTTGATCACTTATGTTGGCTGTTGGTATATCATAGATGGCTTTTAGCAGATTGAGATAGAGACCTTCTATTCCAATTATCTGTAGGGTTTTTATTGTAAATGGGTGTTGGACTTTGTCAAATGCTTTTCCTGCATCTACTGAAATGTGCATTGTGTGATATTTGTCCTTGGTTCTGCTAATGTGGCGTATTACATTTATTAATTTGTACATGTTGAACCATTCCTGCATCCCTGGGAGAACTCCTACTTATTGAGGATTTTTCATCATGTTCATTAAGGAAACTGGCTTTTCCACATGTAGAAGATTTAAGCTTGACACTTATATATCACTATGCACTAAACTAAGATCAAAATGAATCAAAGATCTAAATACTAAAACAAACACTAATCTGTTGTAAGAGAGAATAAGTCAAGCTCTTAAAGATGCAGGTATAGGCAAACAATTTATGAACAAAACCCCGATTACAGAGGAAATATTACAAAGAATCAAAAACTGGGATCTCATCATACTATAAAACGCTTTTGCATAGCCAAAGAAACATTAAAGAAACAACCCACAGAATGAGAAATTTTACCAGCTATTCCTCAAACAAAAGACTAATATCGAGAATATATAAATAATTCAAAAAAAGTCAGACTGCCCCCAAATTTAAACATGCAACCAAAAAATGGGCATCTGAAATAATCAGACACTTCTCAGATGAAGAAATACAATCAGCAAATAAATACATGAAAAAATGTTCAACACCACTGGTCATAGGAGAAAAGCAAATTAAAACAACAATGATATTCCAGCTCATCCCAGAAATCATGGCTATTATCAAGAAATCAACCAACTACAAATGCTTGTAAGGTGGTGGGAAAGAAAGGAACCCTTCTCCACTGTCAGTGGAAGTATAAATTGGTATAATCACTATGGAAATCAGTATGGAGATTCCTCAAAAAATTAAAACTAGAGGTTCGAGCTATTCCCTTTCTTGGTATCTTCCTGAAAGAGTTAAAAGCATCATACCACAGTGATATATGCATACTCGTGTTTATAGCAGCACATTTTTTTATGTTGAAGGTAGTAAAATACAACAGAATAAAGCCAATCGGGACAATGCAGTGAAATTGGTACAGAACTTCACAGCAGGTTACTGGGATAACAGTAATAGGTACCACAGTATATCTCGTTATCTTCACAATAGTTGTCCTTTCAATTAGGAGCAGCACACTTTTTTTTTATTTAAAAAAGAGAAAAGTCAGAAAAGAACAACAAAAAGCAAAAGGCATAAACAACAACAGCAAACTCAAAACAGTAACAATATAGGTTTTCAAAACAGAATGAAAAAAATTTAACAATGGTTGTTATATTGCATATTGTTCTCTTTTTTTAAAGAAATAAAAGAAAATTAAAGAAAATAGAAAAACAGAAAAGAAGGGTAGAACAATACCAAATCCAAAAAAAAAAAAAAATCTCATCATAGAATCACTAGTTGATACATTACTCATTGTTGTCTTAAAAAATAGTTGCCAGTCACAAAATCAAAGCATAAATAGTGGCTAGACACTCGAACACTGACAGTGCAAATCCTTCTGTTCAATGTTCCAACAGAAATTCAGTAATATGGTCATCTATCTTACACACTATACATACCGTTATACTCTTTAGAGCACTTTCCTTCCCTTTCACTTTCACAAAATCTTTCATACTTTTTGGATCCCATTATTCTGTCAGTTTTTATTATTTTTTACACTAGAGAGACAATGTGATATTTACTCATGTGAGTCTTGTTTATTTCACTAATGAGGATGTTTTCAAGTTGCCTCCATTAACTATAAAGGCCTCAAGATCATTATAGCTGAGTAGTATTCCATTGAACACTTTTTTATAGCTGAGTAGTATTCCACTGAATAAAAATACCACATTTTTTCTATCCACTCTGCAGTTGATGGGCATTTTGGTTGTTTCCAAGATTTAGCTATCACAAATTGAGGAGCAGCACAATTTATAATAGCTAAATCTTGTAAACAGCTCAAATGCCCACCAATAAATGAATGGATAAAGATATGCTTTTTATATACATTGGAGTACTACTCTATGATAAAGGATAAACTTGAGACATTTGTAGGTAAGTGCATGCACCTTGAGACCACACTTGTAAGTGAAATTAATCAGATACACGTTTAAATATCACAGTGTCTCTCTAGTGTGAGAAACCAAAAAGGTAAATAAGAACCAAAATGGATAACAGATATTGGGAAATGGGAAGAAAATCCTCAAATGGGAAGGGCAACAAGGGAGGGGGAGGGGCAGGAAAGGAAGGGAAAAGAAAAAAAGGGAATTTAAGGAGAAAAACAGAAACAAAGCTTTTATAAATAAGGAGGGGAAGAATTCAAGGGAGGGAAGGGGAATGGAGAAAAAAGAAGAATCAAGATATGAACAGGTACAAATTTCCTATGATGAATGTGATCATTATGTGTATCAAAAGTATACCAATAAAATAAATTTTTAAAAAAGAACTGAGGTACTTTTGTCACTGGAAGTGTAGCTCAGTGGTACAGTATGTGCTTAGCAAGTACTAGGCCACAGATTCAATCCCTAGCACACACACATAAAAAAACCAAGGCATTTGAAACAGAAGTAGTATTCATTAATGTCTACTTACAACATGCTCTTGCTGTTTTAAGCCCCAGTAGTCTTGAGTTCTAGACCCAAAGCAAGGGGAAAGAGTAACCTCTTTGGCAGGGTCTATATACCAATTCTTACCCTCTAAGCCCTGTAAAGTTGCTTAGTACCTCAGCCTCTTAGTCACACTCTCAGAACTGGCAAATGATCTAGGGAAATACAGTTTCTTATAGCCTTATTTTCCATGTATCTGCAAGTTTCAGGTCCTCAACTACAAATTCAAGTAGGTGACAGATCCCCAATTCCATCAGTAACCTAGACCTTTCTCTTGAATTGTATTTTCAAACTGAGTATTTTTCAACCAAGATGCTGAAGATAATGTAAACTTGTCATAACCATCAATAACCTTTAATCTTCCCTCCACTCAGCTAGTAAAATCACCATTTTCAACAGTCAAGCCTATGAACCTCAGCTGTCTTCTATAACTACTTTTTCTTCCTCATATACCCATTTCTGGTTCCTTATCCTGTCCCCAAAACACAGCCATGCCTTCAAATCCACCCCTGAGTTTTACTTCCAGTGGCCCCCTTTCAATTCTCACTGTCTCTTACCTGAATTATGCTAATACTCTACTACTGCTGTTCTCATTTTACAGCCTTCCCCTTCAAACTGATCTTATACATCGTGCTATTTACCGTTAACAAATCTGATAACATACCTCCACCTCAGAAATCCTTTTCCTCATTTTATTTTGTAACACTTATTATCGTAAGACATAACAGTAATTTATTACTATTATTATTATATTCTCTACTAGAAATTGAACCCAATGTTTTTACACTGAGCTACACCCCCAGCCCTGTTTTTATTTTTTTATCTTGATGCAAATCTTACCAAGTACTTAAGTTACCCAGGCTGGGTTCAAACTTGTGATCCTCCTGCTTTAGTCTCCTGAGCAGCTGTGATTATAATTGTATGCCATCACACCTGACTTGACATTATAATTATTATAGTTCTTGTATTAATTATTATATAACATAATCACTTATATTAATTATGATGTTAATTAAATAACAAAATAGTACATGTGATGAGTGTGTGTACACACACACATGCATTTTCCTTCTTAATAGAATGTAAGCTCCAGGGCCGAGGATATAGCTCAGAGGCACAAATGCCTGCCTGGCAAGCGCAAGGTCACAAGTCCAATCCCCAGTATTCTACCCCGAAAAAAAGAACGTAAGCTCCAAAAGGGCAAGATCTGTTAGCTTCACTGTTATAATGACACCCCAATGACTTTGAAGTTAAGTGAATGAATATTGTTGAATGAAATAATTAATGGATATAAAACAGACATTTAAACTGCACAACCTCATAATTGCAGATATCTAAACTGTACAACCTTGTAATTGAAGACCCTCCTCAATAAGGTTCAATCTTGTCTTTCTAGTGTTACATCCTGCTCCCTAAATCACTGATTCAACAAACAGTCATTGAGTGTCTATGTGCTGGACTCTGCTAGGCATTAAGACTGTAATGCTAAATAATCAGCAGTTCCTATCAACATGAAGTTATCATCCATGAAACAATTCATGACTTAGAACTGTGGTTAAGTGTTATGAAGGAAAAGAAGCCATAAAAATAAAGAACAGAGGATATGAACTGGGGGGGTGGTGTCAAGAAAGCTTTCTTGAAAGACCTACATTTGAAGTGAAGCCTACATTTGAAGTGAAGGACTAGAAAAATACCCCTATGTGATGGTGGTGGCACAGAATTCTAGAAAGAAGAAAGAACATAGTTATTTATTATTATATTCTTCTACTACTTTTGTAATGGGTACCCTGTCAAGTGCTTTACATATATTACCGCACTGACACATCCATAATCTTATGAACTACACACTGTTTTTATACAAATTACTCAAATGAGGGAAGGAGGCAGAGTGAGGTAAAATGACTTGC
The DNA here is from genome assembly GCA_004027295.1 of Dolichotis patagonum. NCBI lineage: Eukaryota > Metazoa > Chordata > Mammalia > Rodentia > Caviidae > Dolichotis > Dolichotis patagonum. Next base: position 47,653 of record PVJX010003338.1, read on the forward strand.
AAAGGTCACAGAATTAGGAAACCAGGGAGGGCTGGGTTTGAGTCCAGGCTGAGAGTTCAGAGACTGCTACCCCATTCTTATAATCTCCCACATCCCAACACAGGCTCCAGCCTTCTTACCCCGTCTTCCTAACCTATCTATCTTCTGCTTATGTAGTTTCCTTTGCTTAGAATAAATACTCTTTCTCCCCAATTTCTTCCTGTTAGAGTTTTATTCAACTTTCTCCATGTTCCACACAGGCCATTTTCCTAGAAGGCCTTTCCTGATCCTATTAGTAGAAAGTAAGCTCTTCCCATACTTGTGGCACCCACATGCATGTGTACATTACTTTAGGTACCTTTCATTTTCTGTCAGTATGTCTGTCCCTCCCAAGAAATCAGACACTTCTGGGGTTAGAACACTATCATATTCATCTTTCCTTTCCAGTGTCCAGTACACACTGTAGTAACCATTCAATGTCTGCTGAGTGAGTTAGAAAAACAGCCAAAAATCCTAATAAGTACTTTTGGCTAGATCACATTAACTTACTGTTGTTTGTAGTTTCTACTCTCAAAACCATATTCACTTTAGAAAAGTAATATGCTCTCCACCAACTGACAGAAGAATCAGGAAAGGAGAAAAAAGCTCAACATGAAGGAGAGAAGAAGGGTTGAGGGCATGCCTGGAGAAGGCTCCTGAGTGGGAGCATCACAGAATCAACAGAAGTGGGGGGCCAAGAGGCTAGAGCATGAAGCAGGTTCTGATGTGGAGGCATTAGCCTTGAGCAGTATTATCCATATTCTGCTCACTCCTTCCTATGCAGGGCAGCCTCCTGGGTTGCCGACTCCCTCTTCTCCGACTCCCTCCCTTTTCTCAGGCCTCACTCTTGCCCTTCTTCATATACCTCTTCTGACCAAGGGTTCTGGTAACCCTTCCTGCATCTCCCAGGGCCAAGGGGGTAGTAAAAGAATGAATTACTAATATTATCCTTTGTGGTTTCACTACACTCTACCCACATTTTCATAAACAGTCACTTATTCAACTCTTCTCAAATTACTCTGATTAGAATGTGCCATGTGTTTTCTGCCAGAACTCTGTCTTATAGATTAGCTTATTGGCCTGACATGCCTTGCAGAAGTAAGGCAATGGAAAGGTGAGACATCAAGAGGAGAGGAAGCAGGAAGAAAGCTTGATAGGAATATTGAGTCAGATGGAAGAGGAGAAGGACCAGGCAAAATAAGGTAAAGACGGCAAAAGATGGAGGTCCACAATTCTAATGAAGATTTCTAGGTGTACAGGAACAATAAAAAAGCACTAAATCTAATATGGACATGATCCCTCTGTAGATACTACATCAAATGAGGTTTTAAGAGATTCCCTCAGCAAAACCCATCCAAAATAAACACAATATCTGACATAACCAGGAAAAGCTTTCAAACCATGCTAATCACTACCTGATTATAGAAAACCACCAGTGTTACCACAAATCCAAGGCTTCCCTTGCTTTCTTTAGATCTTGCAGGTATGCCTGATCTATACTAGTGTCACAGCATCCTCAAACTTCTATGTGACTTTACAACCTGCTCCTTTACTCTGTGTAAGTTGTTTAATGATGTCCCACCTCCACAAGGATGCACAATGCAAGATACCTTTTTTTAAGACAGGGTGAAAGAACTGCTTTAACAAAATAGCTGCCATTTTCTTCAGCTTGCCTCTAGTCTGCCAATTGCACACTTACAGTAGAAATCCATTTCAGTCTGTCTGCTGCCCAAGTAACTGAAAAGGCCTTTATGGACAGCTGAAACAGATACTGTAATTTGATAGTCATCTTTTTTTTCCCCCTGCTCTAATTATTATTTTAACGGGCTTCTTCTTATTTTAATAGATTTTTTTAATAAAGAAATCTTACTTACAAATTTTAATTAGCTTACTGAATATTTGCTGCTTTAGAGTAAGTAGTTTAATGAGTAAGGAGACCTCAGACTACTAACTAGCCTAGAGTCTCTACTGTAGCTTAGGGGCGAAATGATGAAGCCCTAGTGATACAAGCTCAGGACTGTGACTCACAAACCAGGACTCTACAGCTTGAGCCCATGGGATGCATGAATCACACTGCCTCTTGCTGGGGAAAAAAAGGAAAATTCAGTTTTTCCTTTTTTATGAAGAATCTTTGTAAAAGAACCCTCTCCTTCCTATTATTTTCTGAGCTTATAATCCTTGTCAAACCTGTCCTATAAACTTTAGTTTCCTCATCTGTAAGAGTTAGATCATAATGTTTTCCACATTGGATTGTTGTAAAATATGTCTTGTGTGGCACTTTAAAGGCCACAAAATGTTAGTGAAATGAATGAAAGAATCTCACTGATGTCACTTTAACCTCTTCCATTTCAGGTTCTCATCTGCTTCAAAAAAAAAATCCTTTCTTTATCATATTTTTCAATTATAGTAACAATAAAGAATAAGTTAACGTTTTTCATTCTAAAAACACCTAGCAGAGAAGGTAGGGCTACAGTCATTCAAATTCAGAACTGGAATCAGGAGAACAATGGAGGTTTTTGTGGCTTAGAAACTTGAATAATCAATGTGAGTTAGCTCTATTCCAAAAAGTGAAAGCATATTAATATCTGCTCCACTAATTAAGACTGTGTCAATTTAAGTATGATTCTCACTGCACCTGAAATCTGAAATAATTTCTTTTGTGAATTTTCAGGTTGTTATGTAAAGGGGGAACTCCAGCTTACTCAAGTCAAGCTCAGTCTTAAGAAATCAGAAAACCCAATTCTGAGTTTGACATGAAATTCTATCTTAAGGACATATAATGTAGTATTACAAATCAATGTAAAACTAACACAAATTATAAAATTTTCATCTACCGATTCCTATTTATAGTTTTATATATTACAAACTTGAAAACCTCTACTGTGTATTAGGCTATGCAAAAGTAAACTCCTGATTTCCCCTACCCCTAAAATTCTGTTTCTCCCAAATCCTTTCCTATTGTACTCCTCCTACTGCTTAGTCCAAAACTCTCAAGTCATTCTCTGCCCTCTTTCTCTCATATCCTATGTCCACCTCTAAGTAATCCCTAGTGGCTGTACTTCCTAGCCACATCTTGTCTCCCTGTGCTAATACTCTGGTCCCAGCCCCATCATCTTGGCTTGGGTTACTGCAATTGCACACTAACTGGTGTCTGCTTTTCCTCCTGCCTCCCCCACTGTCTATTGTCAATACAGTTGCCACATGGATGCTATGAAAGCCTAGGGTAGAACATGTCATTTTTGTTTTTCCTCTTGCTTAAAGGAAAGCCCAAGTCATCCCCATGGCCAAGAAGGTATCACTTAAACCACAAAGCCTTTTGGTTGCTTCCCCCCACATGCACCCTTGCTCTAAATGCCTTTCCCTCACTGCCAGGGTCTCTGTATTTGCTTTCCCTTCTGCCTAGAATGCTCCTCACCAACTGTGCGCAGGGCTTGCTCAGATGTAAGTGTCACTAGGGCAAGTTCATTCTTGAATATGTATTCTTCTTGGTCAAGTAAAAAGTATACATATTTTAAAAGCTCTATACATCATAAATATAAAGTCTGATTAATTTTCATAAAGTGAACATCCATAAAACTACCACTTAGGTCAAGAAACATTGCTTCCTCCTTCTAATTTAGTTCTCCAAAGATAACCACTATTCTGACTTTCAAACCTAAGGTTACTTTTGCCTGGTTCCTAACTTTTTACAAATGGATCCACACTTTAGTATTATGCAATTAATATAGTAGTGGTTTATTCATTCTCACTGTTGAGTACCATCCCAGATATACCAGTATTTAACCACTTCCCTCTATGGACATTTAAATTATTTCTAGTCTTAGATATTATGAATGCTAAGGATATTCCTGAACATGTCTCTTGGCCTATATACATACATATTTCCATTGGGTAGATTAAGAGTTTTACACGGTAATTTCAGTAATGTCTCTCCCACCCTATCACAGTAGCTGGCACATTACAGGCATTACAAAAAGTATTTGACACTATTTAACAGCTCTGATATTTAGATTGCTTAATTCCTTGACTTATACATGTAGATTTATAATTCATAATAATTAAATTGATTCCTGTCAATCTACTATGTAAATTTAAAAATACACTATTATCACTGGGGGTTTAGTTCAGTGGCACAAGTACTTGCTTGACAAGTGTGAGGTAGTGACTTCGATCCTTGGTACCCCCCCAAAAATACCACCAAAATATACTATTATCTGGGTGTGGTGGCACACATCTGTAATCCTGTAAAGCTTATCTAGAAGAAACAAGGTGAGAGATTTCAAGTTTTAGGTAAATATACTTAACACTATTTGGACTTTTCTTCCAACAACTGTTAAAAAATTTCAAACCTACAGAAATCAAGTGAAATGCCCAGGTTCAATACTAGATACCTGCAACCGCAGCTACTTGGGAGGCTGAGGCAGGAAAATCACTTGAGCCCAGGAGTTTCAAAACATTGTGGGCAACATAGTTAGACCTAATCACAAAACAAATAAAAAACAAAAGAAAAAAACAAAAATAAAACCCCCTACAAACCAACAAGAAAAACAACACAAAATCCCAATGTGAAATACAGTAATTAATTTATTTAAAAAACTTAATAAGTAGGTTCTGAGCATATTTTAAAAGTGAAAATCCTGTAACTCGATACAGCCAGGAGGAAAGCTTTTATCACTTATTCTATAAGTGTATACCGAGTATACCCAAAGTGCTACATTCTATAGTTAATGAAAAATGCAGAGTAGTGTTTTTAAAAAAGATAACTGATATTATTCTCCAATGGTATCTATATTGCAGTAACATAAGAAACAAAAAGAATGGAAGCAGAAAAACACCTTAATCTGGATCCACAACATTCAAAATCGAAGTCACAGGGCAGTATAAGCCCTGGACAAGCACTGGAAAAGCAGATGTGGCCTCATCAACTGGCATTTAGCATAAGCCTAATCCTTCCACTATGCCTGGGGAAAATGCATGCTTTAGGGAAACTCAAATGAAATGAATGTACTTCTGACTTGGTCTTCTCTGCCTAACTCCAGATATTATACTCAGTATTTCAAGAAGCAGTATTATTAATATGCAACCTAGACAGTAAAGTTTCCTATAGTATATGTCTTTGTAAACTGGTAATCCAAATCAATTCTATCTGTCCCACCTCAACTGCTCAGAAGGAATCAAGATATATCACTACTGTGTAAGAGAATGTCAATAAACCTTAAGTGAAATTTTCATTACATATAAAATCAAAGCTTACTCTGGAGGTCCTATGAAAAACAATGCAAAAATAAGGGCTGAAAATAATCTTAAACCAAATGACTGGGTGTGGTAGCATATGTCTGTGATTCCAGCACTTGGGAGGCTGAGGCAGAAGGACTGTTGTGAGTTTGAGACCAGCCTGAGCTACACAGTGAGTTCAAGGCCTGCCTAAACTGCATAGTGAGACCCTGTCTCAAAAAGGGAAAACAAAACAAAACAAAAAAAAACCAGTCCTTTTTCCTTTTAAATGACAATGACCTAAAATAGCATACAAGATCCTTACTAGAATTGGAAGGGAACCTGTAGTATCCGAACTTCTGATGCATGGGAGGAGTGTTTATTTGGAAACTGCTCTTATATGGATCATGTGACTTCTAGGGAACACTGAAATATTTACCAAAGTCAGCTTCTCCTTAACTTGTACTGTAAGAACTGGTTGATAAACTATCACTTTTGCATGCTATAAATTAATGTTGAAATATCAATCTGTAAAGAAAAGTAAAAGTATTTGAATAAAACTGTATTTTAGAGTTAATGTCATTGATACATAGTCCCTCAGTATCTGTGAGGGGATTATTTCCATTCCTCTACGGCCTCTACCCCAACCCTGGCCACCCCCACACAAATGATACCAAAATTGGAGGAGGCTGAAATTTTTCAAATAAAATGACACAGTATTTGCATTTAACCTATATATACCTTCCTATATATTTAAATCATCTCTATTTTCAATATAATACCTAATACAATGTAAATGCTATGTAAATAATTGGTATTCACTGTTAATGAATAAGAAAAAACTCCACATAAATTGAGTGCATGCAAGTTTTTCAATGGATAGGGAAGACTGACTGTACTTTTCCTTTATGGAGGGTCAGCTGTTTGAATACTTACTGAAGAATCTTCAATCCTCAATACAAATAACAGTTTATCTGACAAAAGCTAAGTATATTGTTATTAGAAGATGTAAGCAAAGTTCAGAGCCACAAAGAGTACAAATGGACACTAAAAAAATAACAACTCTGATTGGTATGAATTTAATTCTTCTCTTTAATGAGAGCAAGTAAGGAAGCAAAGAAATTCTTGGGATCTAAACATTATAGCATGGTTACCAAAGAGGGGGTTGGTGAATTCCTCAAAGCTTTCACCAAATATTAAATTTCCTTTTGGCAACAAGTAAATTTACTTCTCCAGTGACATAATCTTAGGTTGGTCCCCTAAGTCAGAGAAACCAGGACTGCAGTCTACCTGAAGGGTGCATGTTTATGCCCTCTGCATAGACAATTTATACTATGGGCTACAGAGAAGGAAAAATCTTGATTTTTTGCTATTTAAATTAAGCTTTTTAAAGTTAAGCTTTAAAATTGTGCATAAAAATGCAAAAATATCTAGATTTTATTTGTATCTTCTCTGATGATGAAGCATTTGGATATGACACTGGATAAGGAGTGCCTGAGGAAGAACAGGTTTCCTGTATCAGAGGAGAGCAGGACAGACCCACAGGGTCCTCTCTCACCTGGGACACTGTGATGCTGCATTTCTTGGCCAGCTCCTCTTTGGCTTCTTCACTGGGGTAGGGATTGCTGAGGTGTGAGTAAAAATATTCATTCAAGATTTCTGTGGCCTGTTTACTGAAGTTACGTCTTTTCCGTCTATGACAAGAGTGGGAAAAAAGAACTGCAGTTATATTTAGTATTAATCAAAAAAAAGGATAGATTAATTAGGATAATAAAAAGTAGGCTGCAACTTTTAAACATTATTAGGGTCTACTTTATCACTATGATATGTAAGTTATGCTCTGGGCATCCTCCAAAGCACAAACCCAACTCATTTTAAGATGTAGGATCACTAAGAAAAATATTAGAATGTGAAGTATAATTAATTTCATTCTTTAATTTATTCAATAAATACTTATTGAAGACCTAAGTATTCTAAGTATGTAAGGAAGATCCACGGGGAGCAAAACAGACTATGTCCAAACAGCTTACAGGCAATTGGAGGGTGAGGAGAGAATTAGAGAGATGGAAGAAGAAAGACATTAGGGAAGGGTCACAGAAATTAATAGTGATGGCCATATCAAATACCACAAAAAGTATGAGGTGTTCAGCAGAGAAATGTAACATGAGTTATGGAGATGAGTAAAATTTCCCTAAGGAATGACATTTCATCTGAGATCTAAAATTTGTGTAGGTGACAAAAAGTACAGGGGGAAAGGAATGGACAGAGGAATTGATTCTGAAATAGCAAAGAACTTGGCAAGTCTAAAGAGCTAGAGGAGGCTAGAGCAGAAAAAAGCAGGAAATATGTGAGATGTGTCTGAACGATTGGGAAGAGCCAGATTGTAAAGGCTTAAGAGACGCCATCAGAATTTTTTATTTAATTTTGTGCAATAAGCAGCTATTGAAGAATTTTAATTTTCCTGTTTTTAAAGGATCATTCTGACTCCTGAGAATATCTAGAGTAAGACACAGAAAGAAATACAAAGACCATTTAAGGAGATGACTACATTGGAGAAACTGAAGATGATAGTAAGTTGGTATAGGATAAGCACCACAGAAATAAGATTCATGATGTATTTGAAAGGTAGAAGAGGTAAGACTTCATGATGAATTGGATGGGGGCAATGGGTGAGGGAGATAGTGAAAGAAGAAAAATATACAGATAGCAAGAAAACTTTGCGTTTTTCTGCTTAAGCAATCATGTGAAGTTAGATATAATTTCTTCATAATAGAAAAAAGCTGAGGAGAAAAATTTTTTGGTTTTGGTGACAAAGAGATGGTAGCATATCATAAGATCAAGTATTTACTCATGATATTTCAAGTAGCAAAAAATATCATTTCTATTTGGTTTCTGTTATTAACATTTAAAAGAATTCCTGTGTGAAAATTAGAATCTGTCAAGTTTCACTTTATATTAGATACTCCAATAACTGATTTTCTTAATACTTTCTTCCAAAAACATCTTAAAATCTTCTCAACTGTGATATCTAAGATAGATAAGCTAAGAAAGATAGCTAAGAAGATGTATACTGTGTGAGATTCCTCTAATCATATGATGTCACTAATGTGGCAGGTTAAGTATGCAATCGTGTTTAAACACCTCAAGGAGAGTCAAGGGACCAAGAAATCTAGGTCTGATCAAAACATCTCAGGTTTCAGTCCTGAAATTTCTTAATTTCAATAATTTTGGGGGAAGTAAAAATATGTTTCCTGGGAGATAAAGGTAAAATTCAAGATCTATTTGAGGATTAAAATCAACAGGCTCTGATGATGAATTGGGTGGAGGAGGTGATGAGGGAAGAGGAGGATAAAAAACACACTAAAAAGAGCAGTAATTAGCATTTTGCAGGAATAATGTGTGGCTTTAAAAGACAAGGATCTGTGGGAGGTGGGAGCACGTGGAAGAGGCAAACTCTTGTGGAGGTAGTGGGAGACAGGGTGGGAAAGGTCTAGACTAAATGCTCAATGGGTCAAACCTTCAGGTATTTCCTGGCCAGCAGAAATGATGTGTTAAACCTACATAATAACGACTTGCTCATAAAAACCTAGGTTTCTGCATCTTATGAAAAACTGGAAGATCATACCAGGCCCACACTGGTAGAAGGCAGCTGTGGACACTAAAATCTGAGTGATGATTGTCCCCTTTAGATCTGCACTTATCTACTCTATCCCTTACTACGTATCACTTTGGCCACTCCACTCAGTTCCATTATATGTAAGTGTGTGAGTTTGTGACTCTGTATCCACAATCTATAACCCATCAACAAGGAAATGTAGATGGGGACGGATGACACAGGGTACTATTTGGGAAGTACGGATATGTGGAAAGGGGGAATGAGAAGAAACCTACCTAAAGAAGCAAAGAATTGTGGCTCACATATATTTTGCTTAGTATAGCTTTCAGCAAACATCAAAAACCTCAGAAAACAAATTTATAGACAGAACAGAAGACCACACCAGATATTCTGGCCGAGTCCAAATTAAAGCCCTTTTACTGGAAGAGGGAGGGATCTACAAAAATTTATTCCTGAATGTTTTGCTCTGGTACATGCTTTGGCTTGTCCAATTATCAAGAAAACATGAGCGTGGCCTTTCAGAAAGGCAATGTGAGCAAGGGAGTCACATTATCAGAGAAACATGTTTGCCTACAGCAGAACAAACTTGTCTTCTCACTGCAAACGGCTTGCTAAGAGGCACAACTAAAATACATGGAACTGCAGAGCTCGGCTATTTGCATTCACTTGAATTCATAGGAGAGAATATGGGCTTACACTTTATTTATTTTTCAAAAAAACATCCTGCAGGAAATGCCCATTAAGAGTCTCCCCTCAGGTTCACTCTCCCCAGGGTTCACCACACTTTAAATGGCTGCGCCTCAGGCCAGTGTGTAGTGGTGCATCAGTCCCAAGGCCAGGTCCCATCAGCATCAGGATGCTGCTAACAGCAGTCTCTGTGGAAGAAGAGACTGCTCCGAACTGCCACGCTCTCATTCTAGCTCTGCTCACTCTAGGCCCTTAACATACTTTTTCTTCATGGGAAAAAAAAATAAATCATTTAGGTGTATATATTATGAATACTGTTACATAAAAAACAAGCATGCAACGGTAACAAGGATAGGAAAGCACCAGCAGAAATAAGGATAGTGACTGTGTTAGGAAGGATTCCTTCCTTTCAAATGTACCTTTTAATATCTTTGTTACATAATGTTTTTTATTAAAATATTCAAACTTGACAATTTAAAAAATGTTTTTCTTTTCTCATGTTACCGCCTTAACTAATTTCAGTTGTCAGACTATAAGTGGAAAATATTATCTGGTCAGTAAGTTACTTTTTGTAGCTAGTATATATACAGTATTTGCCATACTCAAGGGGAATACACGTATGTCTTTGCTTTCAATGGCTTTCAGATTATCTGGGGAAAGTATTTTCCAGGTTTTAGAGTATCTATAGGGGAAAAAAGAAATGTTCATGGGAAACTGCAAGAAAAAGAAGCAAAAACTTTCAATTCCAATCTAATAGTTCTATTTCAGAGATAATTCTAAAGGTCAAAAGGAACAATGAATAAAGATTTTCATTCAATGACTAGTTTCAATTTAAAAAACGCCTAAAATCATGCCTTCTGCCAATCATTTTCTTTCTCTTCACCTTTGTTTTTCTTCAATGTAATGGCACTCAGCACCTTATTATATTTCACTATACTGTTGAATACAATAGTATATGGGTTCACTTGGTTCTTGTCTATCTGCTCAAATTGAAAGTGTACGCTCAATGGGGCAATTATATTAACCTGCCTTGTTTGTCACTTTATCCTCAGCAAGATTAAGTATCTGTGGAAGGACAGCAAAAAGGAAGGATGCAAAGAAGCAATTACAATGAAAATTAACAAATAAATGGTAAAAAATAAACTGATGATAAGTAAATTTATTACATACCCATCTGGTAAACTTCAACTATTAAAATGTTACTTAAAATTAGACTATATACTAAAGACTACATGTTCATGACAAATTTTTTAAAAGAACACTAAATTATGCGTGAAAAAAGTTTTAGAAAAGCTATAAAACAGAAATCCAGAAGGTAATATACCAAAATATGTATAGTGATTTTAAGTCACCAATATGTAGTAGCCTTTATCTTTCTTCTATTCAATGTATTTTCCATTATGTGCTTGGTATTCTTTTAAGCAGGAAAAAAAATAATAAAACTTAAAATCTCCACAACAACAAAAAAGTACTTAAACCAGGGACAGGATACAAGATGTATGTAAGGAATATCCAGCAATGACAAGCTCTGTGGTCTTCTTTTGTTTGGTTGGTTGATTTGGTGCTGGAGATTGAACCCAGATCTTGAACATGCTAAGCACATGTGGTACCAGTGAGCTACCCCTCAGCTCGTACAAGCTGCTATAGTTTTTAAAAGCATTAAGGCACTATAGAGACCTCACAGAGAAGGCATGTGGAGGATGGGCTAGATAGAGGACAATGAGTCTGGGGACAAAGAAACTAAAAGGAGCGTGCTATGCTAGTCTAAGTACAGAAGGATGAACAGGAATTATATGAGGAGAGAGGAAAAGAGGATGATAAGAGAAATACTGAAATGAAGCACTGATGAGTCCTAGAGACTAAGTCAGCAGGAAGAAGCAACAGCCAAAGGTGATAAGGATTTTTGCTTACCTAGGAAAATGGTATATGATTAGGTGGCAAATGTGTCCTATTTGGCTGAAGAAAGAACATTGGCATTAAGAGTGTTCTACTTTGTTTTCTAGTAGAAAAGTTATCTTATTTTCTTTAATATTGAGAGATTTGGATGAAAAGATTCCTTCTATCACGTTTGAAGGAGAAAGAAACAGAAGAGAAACTCCTTTTCCAAAACCAGATTGATCAGCCTTAGCAATATCCAGAGGCATTCCTATAATTCCAGTCTATATCAAGACTTTTATAAGTCTTCTGTGTTACTCAGTAGATCACCATACACAATTGTCACTGTAAACAATATATTACCTTACTCCTGTGAAACCTGGTGAAAACATGGAAATGTTCACCCCTACGGGAGAAACTGTTAGTCTTTCTTACTTGATCTTACAGAGCTTAGGGCTTTGTGATAACTGCTATTCATGAAAAACTCATTTGTTCTAATCACTATCAGTATCTCTAAGTATTTCATATACTCAACACAAGCAATGTAAACATCAAAAAATTCTTAGAAAACAAACCTTTGTTAAAAATTTCATGGAGAAAACTACATTTCACTGGGAGCAGCACTACTCTTATTGCTTCCTGACTACACTACCACTCCCAGACAAGAGGCTTGACAGCACCAACACCATGAGGACGATCATCTGTCTGTTGTAGAGAAGAGTTCTTAGAGTCAAATCAGAGTCTAGGAGCAACTGGTCGGTTTTACAGAAAATAACAGATAAGGAGTGAAGTGGGGAGCCATGCAATAGATGTATGGCCTCACATACCTGGCATCAAGGAACCTTGATCTTAAAATCATAACTGCTTCACAAGTGCTTTGTTTCAGCTGCATCTGAATGGAACTAAATTTTCGATGGATGATGCCCACCATTCTTTCAATCTCTTTTGGGGAAATGGGACGTGTTCTACTCTGTTCTCGGAGAAGGTTCATCACATGTGTAGTGAATTCATTACATGCCTGTTAACAGAAAAAAAAAGCACTCCTTAGGAAATTGGTATTTTACATTATCACACTCAGACATTACATTAACTCATCTGAATTTCTGCCTCATTTGCAATTGCCAATGGCATTATGAAGTGGGCAGAAGAAACTGAAAACAAAGATACTTATGAAATACTGACAGTATAATTAGATGGGGCAGCAAGAATTATAAAACTATGAATGGTCAAACATGCAAGGGAGACATAACACTTAGCAACTGCCCTTCCCACTCCTTCTTATTCCAGCTTCTATATATTGATGTATGTTAGTATTAAGTGCCCTCTTTTCTTTGGGGCTTGACATTCAGTCAACAAATGTTTACTGCAGGATTAAAAATCCAAACCCTTTCAAGTACTGTAAGAGACACAGACATGAGTAAGATGTAGAATTGGTGTTCAGTAAGATAAAACATAAAAAAAAAAAAAAAACAAAAACTAATTGTCATACAAGATAGTCAGTGCAGTCTAACAGGAAAATGGTGGAAGTCCTTCACAAGTTCCAAGGAGGGAGTATTTTTAGCTGGAGGTTTCAAAATGGAAGCGATGTTTGGCACACAAAGATAGAAGCCAGAAGAAATTCTAGGCACAAGAAAAACCCTAGGAATAATGGTATTAAAAGCAAGTTCAGAGAATGGCTAGTAGGAATAGAAAGAATATATAGAGAAAAATAGGGGATTCACAGTTTTCTGGTTTGGTGCAGGTGTTGAACCTGGGGCTTCACACATGCTAAGCATAAGTCCTCCCACTGAGCTCCCGGGGCCCTAGCAGGGGATTCAGGTTTGAATTAGCACGTATCATAGTGCCTTATATGTCAAATATTCCAACTGACCTAGAGTAATTTAGTTCTAGTGCATAAATGTCATTCCTATAAAGCAGCTTAGTTCTTCAGAGGAGGAGCAACAGAAACATAAGAATCAGACTTAGGTTTCAAACTTTTTAGCTAACAATCCTCAATCACTGTCTCTTTCAGTTCACCTGCTTTTTTAGTTCTAAAAAACCGTGGTGCTTGTCCTACAGTGAAATTCAGCAATTCCTTGGTAAATAAAGCATCAGTCTATATTCCTGAATAAAAAGACCATCTGGCATTTTCATTAAAAAGACAGGATGGAAGCTTCCGCATCTTACTTCACAGATGCCCCCAGTAGGACAAGCAGACAGAAAAGATCACTGATCATGGCAAGACATATTTTGGAACTATAAATGTCCACTTTCCTATAAAGAGTCTGAACACTGCTCATAGGTAGCATATGATAGTTTTTCTAAATGCTCATTAGAGAACTAACCTTTCAAGTACACTAAGCATTTCATTTACTTTTATCCTTTTATAGGACCTTCTTACAAATATTTCTAAGATGAAGTAAAATGAGTGTTGTGTACCAGTCACTTAAATGTTTAAAAATGTTTTTATCATAAAATATTGTAAATTCCTTATGAGTAGCAACCCTATGTTATATTTACGGGGCTCCTCAGAGTATAGAATAGCATAATACACACAATAGGCACCTGATAAAGATCTACACAAACTGGTGAACTTTTATACTACAATTCAAGAGGGAGGATAAAGTTGGCTTACTGGTAAATTCATTACCCTTAAACTACTATGTGAAGGGTTAAGATGCAGTTCATAGACAGGTTTAAGATGCCTGTGACCATCTGAAATCTTACGCAAGTTGGCTGCACATGTGTATTTCTGAGGGATGAGTCTAGGTTTCTGCTTTCTTCTCATAGTCTGTCTTATAGTTTAAAAAGGTTAGTAACTATTTTCTCAGGTTAAGTTAAAGTATCAAGCAATTCTGTAGACTAAAGCCAGAAGTTCTTCTATAAGGAAACCAAAATTTTCAAAAGTAAATTTAGATTTCTGTCACTACATATTTAATTTGGATGATCTTAGGTCAAGTTGAAAACCAGTGGTCACCTATTCAAGAAATATGTGCAGTTTTCTGCTTGAACTCGCCCTAAAGACATGCCTATATAATTACAAGGTGTGATCAAAGAATATGGTGAATGTTTAAACAAAAATAAAATTACACTAAAACACACATTGCCATTAACTCCCACCTAACACAGGTACACAGCCCCCCCCCAAACATACTTATCTCATCATTCTTGCCACTTTCTTAAGTAATTCTGAAGTCCTCATTTCATGAGTACCTTTTCATGATTGCCTCAATCTCTTGAATTGATTCATTTTCTATGGTATATATTACATAAACAAATAAAAATATTATGATGTCTTCATCAACCTTGCTCATAGAACCTACCACTGTATGTACAACTTCTGGTTCTTCTTCAAAGTCAAAATGACTATGAACGGTGAATGTTTTGAATAAACTCAGGACATCAAGGAAGCCACGAAAGAGAATCATCAAAGAGGACTTCCAGAAAGTGGTGAGAATGATGGAATGAGTGTGATTAAAGCAAGGGGAAGTAGTTCGAGAGGGATCCATGGCAATGTTTTTTACTATAATAAATTTTTAATATTCACCATATTTTTTTATCATGCCTTATAAGTTCTAAATTAAGTAATCTGACAACCTTAGGTCTCATCATCAATAAAATGAAGAAAACTGAACTGGAACCATTTCTCCAAAACAGGATTAGCAAATGCTGTAGTTACATAGCTAGGGCAATATAAAGTTAACAGACAGTACAATATATGTTTAGGAACTGCTGGGTTAAGTAAATTTTGTTTTTGATTTTTTGGCAGGACTTCTCATTTCTATGCCAATATGTGTACTAAATCTTCAAGGAGAAATAGTGCATTAACTTTACCCTAATATGGCCACAAAATCTCTCTCCTCAGCTGGATGCAATAATGTACACCTGAGATGCTCTCAGGAGAATTCCAACTTCAATCCCAACCTGGGCAGTTTAGTGACTTAGCAAGAGCTTAACACAACCAAAAACTTTTTTTTTTTAAAAGACCAGAGATGTAGCTCAGTATAAAGGTCCTGGGTTCAATCCCTAGCACAGCAAAAACAAATACTCCTAAAAACTCTTATTTCGGGAGCAGTGCTATGCAACAGAAATGTATAGTGAGTCATATACACAATTTTTATATTCTCAAGGAGCCAACATTTGGAAATTCAGTGAAATTAATTTTAACAGTGTATTTTATTTAATCCAAATGCATAAAAACAAGAATTATTAAGTTATCCACATTCCTTTGTGTATTACTTGAAATCCAGTATGCATTTTATATGTATAGCACATCTCAATTGAGACTAAGCTGACTTCAAGTTCTCAGCAGCTAAGTGTGGTTAACAGCTAATATATGGTGTAGCATAGCTCTATTGCATCTTGTGGACAATACACTAAGAAAATTCTTCAGGAAATATTATACTAGGTAAATATACCATCACATACATCACATATTCACATAACCACACTTTATAATGTCCTTGGTGAAGCATTACAAATTATTTATCTTATTACTCCTCAGCCCCCAAGTATGTACTGTATTTAATATTATGTGTGACAAAATGGGAAGCACAGAAAAAAAACTTCCAGTGCGTATCACAGAATGACTGCCTTGAGAAAAACCATTTGCATAGTTAAATTCTGAGCTCAAGTCATTTTTTTTCACAGAATGCCATTTTTACTTGAACACAAAACTGATAAATTATGATTATTTGGCTGGGTATTTGGCAGATGTTTTGTCAAAAATGAACCAAGTAAGCCTGTCATGTCAAGGAAAACAGCTGGCAAAATTTGTGTCAAAGATAAAATTTGAGTTTTCAAATGGAAATTAGAATTCTGGAAACCTCCATCATACTGTGAATATGACAGCTCTCGTAGATTTTTTTCATCAGTTCAGTGTTGATAGTAATAAATATAGTTTGATACTATATGATGAAATGTGTTAACATTTGGAAGACATGCCTACTTTGGTGAACCAATAGTTTCCAAATGATCAATGCATCATGTTACAAAAACATGCATAGGCAGAAAATCTATTCAAAGTGCAAATTAGACCAATGGATTCTAAAGGAACAGAATATAAACAGTTCTTTGATGTGGTTTCAGAATTTACCTAGCAACTATTCTTTACACAACTATAATTTGTCAAATTTTGGTATGATACCAAAAAAGAATACTCATAGTTATCAGAAAAGGATATTAATATACTCTTCTCTCTTCCAATGATGCATCAGTATGAGGCTAGATGTTCCTCGTACACTTCAACCATATGACAACAGATTGAATGCAAGCCAGATATGAGACTCAAGCTGACTTCTATTATACCTAACATTAAGAAGTTTGCAAAAATAGAAAGTAATGGCATTCTCACAGCTTCAGATTTCTTTTTGTTTCAGTCCCTTGAGAAGTAATGGCTTACTATTATCTTTAAATTAATTAATAAATAGTTCTAAATTTTCTAGCTTTAATTTCTACTATATATATTGATAGATATAATAGATAGATAGATAGATAGATAGATAGATAGAATCTACCAAGTAAAAGCTCTTAGGGGAGGTCTCTGACAGTTTTTAGAAGTCTGATTCTTAGGACTGAAAAATTTGAGTACTATTGTACTAGAGTATAGAAGCATTTCTAATTTGTACAGGTAACTTTGCTAATTCTTACAAACCTAGTCACACATTATAGTAACATATACCTATGATAGGCTATATATCTTGGTAAATAACTCAACATATATCTTGGTAAATAACTCAACATTTTTATATGAATGATACTTGGAATGTTAGCTCTCTAATTTTTGTCTGGCTTAATTTTAAGCCTATGGCTTCTAAGGAGTATCCCAAAAGCTCATACGAGAAAAAGTGTTAAAAGGAAAAAGTTTCTGCATCTAAAAATTCATAATTTCCTAAAACATTTGCTGAATGTCTCACAACTTTAAGTGAAACCATCTATGAATGCAAGTGCTGATTAGCAATTTGGCAATAGCCCAACATTCAGAAAATTCACACAGCTTTTCTTTAAACCAGTAGTTCATACATGATTAATTAGCACATCTCATTTATGTAGTGTGCACTTTAGCTCATTACTCTAAGTAAAATTCGTTAAGTATTTACATTTAGATAATTAAAATCTGGGTACGCCCTTAAGATAGATGCATACACTTCAGGCAAAGCTCTTTTTTTCTTTATATCACTGAAAGTAAATTACAGCCTCATTCACAGCATCATTTGTACCAGTTTCAGAGAAGACCACAGCACTGCCTCACCTCCTACTCAATAAAAGATACATGTTTTTTAACATTTAAATGTAGTAGAAACAATCAAATAATTGCAGTATTGTTTGGAAGATACTAGCACTAATTTGATTAATGATACAAAATTCTACTTCAAATACCTATTATATCCTCCAAAATTATATTTAAAATTAAATAGATGTTTGGAGATATTTTCTATTATTAGATTGCTTTTTCAGATGGAGCTACTTTCTGGTCAATGTCCGTAACATAAATACAGATACACCTTGGTTAACTACAGTAGTATTTAGGAAATAGTGTTTTTATTTCTTAAATGTCCTCATGATAGTATTACAGAAACCGTTTTTTCTTTTAACTCAAATGTTGAAAACTAAGGATGCATTTTTGTGTGTTTTAAAAGACTGCAATAACATAGTTTACATGAAGTATGGAAGGCTTAATCTGGTAAAAATATTTTCAATTGGCTATTATGAGATGTCTCCTTGCCATTTGTTCTTTTCTCCTTAAAAAACTGACATCAAGTGGTAATTGAGGACTTGAAATTTGGATTCTGGAGAATGTATTAGTGATAAATTTTGACTAATACAACTGTCCCCTTCATGTTTGTATATACTTTACATACAAAACTAAAGTTTTCAGTTTTCTTTATTCTATGATGGTTTTTTTTTTTCAGTTTCAGATTCAAGATTCAACTTTCTTGTCTTTAAGTTTACATAACTGAATATAAAACTGTAAAATCAGACAGTGGGCAAGTGCTGATTACACAGGAAGTTTTAAATGATTCAATGAGTCATTCTAAAAACTGAGTAAGTCTTTGTAACCATCTAGACAAGTTGACTGTAGACGAGATTACAAGACCCTCTATTTTAAAATGTACTTGTGACAAAAAAGAATAATCTCTTTTAAAAGTAGAAGCCCTGCCAGGTGTGGTGACATGGGCCTATAGTCCCAGCTACTCAAACCCTTGAGGCAGGAAAATAATTTGAGCCCAGGAGTTTAAAATCCACATGGGAAATGTAGAGAGACCCCTTATCAAAAAGTAAAACAATAAAAATATAGATGTTCCTCAAATTTGCATTTTCTAGATGTCTTTATAATCCCATAAGTAACTCTAACATAACTTAGATCTCGTATTTATTGAATGCTTATTAAATCAATAAATTCTTGTTTTGGTATAAAAGTCAACATTTAATGATTCTGTCTAAGCGAGTAAGACTAACAGAAACAGCCATAAAGGTGAAATATCAGTTGTGCCTCAACACTTCTTACCTAATCACTTGATTTAAGATTCCATCTCTTGAGGGTTTTATAAGGATTTTATTATATATTTTAAATTCTTTGCACAGAGTCTAGAACATAATGCTCAATGAGTGGCAGCTGTCAATGACAACAAAAATGGAAATATTTTTCTGTGTGTCATTATCCTATAATCAAATCCCTACTCTGGTAATATAATACAGTTCTATCTTCTCATCACCTCAATAAATACAAACATTACTTTCAAAGAAGCTGAAAATCAGTATTCAAGCATAAAATAACTCATTTATTTATTTATTTTTCGTACTGGGGATCGAACTCACGACCTTGCACTTGCCAGGCAGACGCTTAGGCCACTGAGCTAAATCCCCAGCCCAAATAACTCATTTATTAATAAAGTTCATGGTCATAACTACAACTGGAACACAAAGCCCATTGACTAGTAATTTCAAAGAGGAAAACGGAAGATATTAAAAAATCTTCCAGATAAGAAAAAGCCTTGGCATGAAAGCCAACAAAAAGCAAAACTCTGACCTTGACCTTGGAGCAAGGAATAAAGAAGCCTTGCCAGGAAACATGATATATGAAGTTTACATCAGATAGAATCCTTTTGTCTATCCTGCTTAACTATTAAGAAGTACAGCAAAATGGAACTAGGCAGTTGTGGCCTGCACAATATCTAATATGATAACATCAGCATTTTTAACCCAATACAATAAAATTCCTTTACAAAACAAAAGCAATTTTCCAAGCAAATATAAGCATGTAATGTAGAGATCCTCAAAAAGTACAAATATTCCCGATAGTGGTTTAGATTCATTCATTCTCCATTCCCCTGTAATCTCTCTTACATTGTTTGCACCATCTTTTGCTACCCAATTGATTTTCATCAGTATACATGCTCGGTTCTACTGCTTTGCACGATTTGGGATGAATTCAAAAGACATTTATGAACTCAGAGAGCAGGTTCCCAGATGCTTGGGAAGGGTTGGGACCCTTATAACACTTTTGCCTTCAGCAAAAATGTATTTCAATATAATTATAGTAGATAGCTTTCAATATGTCATCTCTATTATAGCTGCTGTAAATTATCAAGTGAATTGCCTGTATACAAGTATTTCTTCTGGTACAAGTAAAGTGGAAGAGCTGCATAGAGTATGATGTATCTTTTCCTTTTTACCTGACAAGAAATATTGAGGTCAAATTTCATTTCTAAAAAGCAGTGTGCCCATTTCCTTTTGGTAGCAGTGAGGAAAGCAAGTCCTCAGTTCTTAAAAACAAGGCTCTCTGGGTCCTTTTCTTAAGTTTATTAGGAATTTATCCATCCTAACAGTTGGGTCATCAATCATAAAAATCTTTGAAAGGTACAATAAGGATACTTTTCAAAACTTGTAGCTAATCAACAAGAAGAGAAGGAACCAGGCTTGCCCCTCAGCTAGAGGAACACAATACACCCAAAATAAAAGTTAGAAGACAGTTGTAACCTTTGCAAAATTGTCATATTCTTGCTAAGTGTCAGAATCAACAAGACAAAAGAAAAAACAATTTTGTTTCCTTTTGGGTAGTAGTAATGTTCAAGAATCTCATTCTAATATATATTCCATACCTAATATTCCAAAAGCATTCACAAGTGAATTTACATAGTTAACCATGAAGAATAATTAAATCTGAGCTTACACAATTGAAACATGATCAATATGATCAAAAGTTCAACATATGAACTTTTCTGGGAGGAAGACAGGATTTTAAAAGACAATACCATCTTTAACAGACATGCATGTGTGCAGGCACACACATGCACATACAAGTCAGCCTTGCAGCTTGTATATAATTTTGCTTAAACTGTAGGTTTCAGTCTGTTTAGCTTGCTACATATGGCAGTGTTTACAAGGTATTTTAGTTTACTGTAGTGGTGGTATTTGTTAATTTTATAGCAATCTAAATCTAAACAGGCTTCAGATATTTTCATTATAGCTTTGCTGTAAAACACAGCAGAATGAAAATCTAAAATCGCTACATAGTTTTTCTATTAGTAAAACAATGCAATTCTGTAATGAAGCCTTTAGCTTAACATGTATATTCTATTTACTGATATGCCTTCTGTCACTCAGAATGCTCATGATCACTTCTACAAAGAAAAAATATTTTGGAAAAAGTTAAAATGTTTTCCCATGTGCTTTGTTTCCATTTCAAATATAATCCATTATGAGCAAATTCAATAAAACCAAAAAATATTTGAATTGTTTCCCTAGTCTACATGGGTAGCTGCAAATGGTCAAGGATGGCAAATTGTCAGAAACTGATTTCAATGCCTGATTCTAACATTAACTAGTAAGTGACATTGGACATTTAACCCATGAGTCTCATTTTCTCATGTATAAAATGGAAATTATAATATCTGTTTTAGAAATACTATCTTTTTACTTCATACACCCCTGTTTAGCCCTTCTAGTACCATCACAGTACATTCCTGAAAAGTCCATATGGTCTTGTACTCTAAAGAACTGAAAAGAAAAGTTGACTGCTTTGTGGCAAAAATCATCAATTCTAATAATTCAGGAGACCTACAGACAAAAGAGCTATAAAAGCCAGGTCCAAAGACAAGAAGAGAATTCAACCCTGTTAGATGATTTCTAAAACAATTCAGAACCTATACGGAAAAGTCTGTAAAACAAAATTCTGCTGATTCTGCTAACTAATCATCTTATCATATCTATTTGTCCATAATACTGCATAAACTTCACATATTTTCACCTTTGAAAATGTTTAAAAATGAGAAATAAAACATACATCTAAATGGTTATTAGGTTACTGACCATATCTAGAAATAAGATTCATGATTTCTACATTTATTTCCCAATTTTACATTTAATGTAAAAAAAATAGCTTAACTGATATAGAACCTGTGAATATGTGTATTTTTAAAGCAAAAAGAAAGAAAGAACAAACAAAGCAAACATAAGATTTACTCTGTCCTCCTTAAAAATCCTGATGATTTGATTCTGGTGTTAGCTGAGATAAGGGTTACTAAATATCTCAAGGGGATCCTTTAAGGTACTTTTAAAGTAAAGAGACACAAGTCCTTGCCATTGACTGATGCCAGGCAGCTGTGCCCAACTCCCAAATAATAGGTGATGTGGAGAAAAGAATAAGGCAGACGTGGAGAAACATGCTGGGGATAGTAAAAAAAAAACCTTAATTCTTCAGCCAAAAAGTGGGCCAGTTGGCCCCTAATATTTTACTGCACATATTTCCAGACAAGTTGAATGGTGGTGTTCACCTAGTAAATATGTATAGATTTAACATAAAGTTATGCAATTAGAATTATACTACAAATTGGAACCATTTTCTACTGTTTACGCTTAAGGCAACCTTTTCAACCATGGCTTATTTTTTTCACACTCAATTATTTATATGTCAAATAAGAAAGTTAGATTTTTTCATATATGGGTACGTAATTTTTCCAAAATTCTTATTTGCACATTTCCCACCAAAATTTATTCCTACAAATGAGATACACTTTTAGATCCCATAAAGTCTTTATTTAGAGAAACTAGGAAACATTTTATAATATTAATTTACATTTCATCTTAAGATCTAACACTACATAAATCTTTCTTCTCTCTCTTAAAACACACTAACCCCTGGGATAGAATTCAGTATTCAATACCATCATATTCACAGTATAAGAAAAGGCAAGGGAAGCTGGTAAAGAAATGTAAGAAAAGTAAAACTACTTAGGAAAATTACAAGAAAAAACTAGTATTAAAACTGAACATGGGTTGCTAGGGATTAACACACACAGAGATAGAGGGGGAGGGATAAATAGCACCAGAGGATCTTTAGGACAATGAAATAGTCTGTGATCCTATTAGGTTGTACAATTGTTCAAATCCATAAAATGCACATCATCAAGAGTGAACCCTAATGTAAGCTATGGACTTTGGGCAATGACATGTCAATGTAGATTCATCAACTGTAATAAATGTATTACGCTAGTGGGAGACACCGATAATGGGCAATGCTATGCATATGTGGCAGCAGGGAATATATAGATGTCTGTACTTTCCTCATAATTTCACTGTGAATTGAAAACTGCTCTAAACACAAAAAGTCTTTTAAAAAACTCATCAGGACTTTCAGTTAACACCACAGTAGGTGAACTTTAACAAGTAACTGCACATAGAGTAAAGCACTGACAGGTGAAATTGTATCATGACTAAGACTTGCTTATTTTATTTTATTTTATTTTATTTATTTTTTTAAAGGTACCAAGGATTGAACTCACGACCGTGCGCTTGCAAGGCAGGCGCTTATGCCGCTGAGCTAAATCCCCAGCCCCTAAGACTTGCTTTTAAATTTATCATTGGAAAGTCTAGGAGGAGAAACAGACAAAATAAAACTTGCAAAATGTTATTTTTGGTTGGATCCTATGACATTACCAGTATGCAACTTTCTTGTTTCTGAGGCATGGTATTCCAATGTTATGCTACCCAGGCTACTCTTAGAATCCTTGGGGCTCTAGTCTCAGCTCCCCAAGCAACCATAACTACAGATACTTGCCACTGTGCCAAACTTCCAAATCTGTCTGATTCTTGAACTTGGTAATTTCATAGGGTTCAACTCAACACTATTTCCTTATTTTTGTGTATGTTTAAAAGTTTCCATTAGAATGATGTTTGAACTTATCTTCAAATGAAAACTAAGCAAATGAGAATTTCTCAAACTAAGAGACATTTCAGTTTTAAATTAACTCAGTATGTCTACAATGAACCATCATTTTACCTTATTCTAGAACCCACATTCTCTTCCATATTTTAACATCTCTGAAGTTTGGAAGCATTTTGTAGTCAATGGAATGCTACAGTTAAATTGGCAGGGTTGATGTTTTTCTTGGTGGTACATAATACAATGATACAGTTTAAACTCAAAGATACCTTAGATTTGATGAAGTATAGTTAATAAAATTGCTGAGAACAGGATTTTTATTTCTTAATTTCTTTGTAATCATAAATTTAGCACACAATGCCTGGTATGTTTTGTCCTAAAGTAACCATAATTATCCTGGGTGGTCTCATCCTCAGAAAGACAGCTAGAACCTGATTATTTTGTGAAGTTAGCTCTCTTTCCTATACAGTAGTCTGGCATAATCTGTGAGAGTTCATTCCTAGGAGGATTCTAGAGCTCATAGGAGATAAAAGCTCACTATGTAATGCCTTCCTTCAAAAATTGTTAGTTTATGAACAAAGCTAGCACATAAATGTAATTATACAGAACTCTGAAGGTCACCAAGTATGTATTGAGCCTGAGGGATCCTGGGAAGATGACTGTACATATGACAGTAAGGGCTTGTACATGTGAAGAATAAATACAATTAAAACAAGTAGGTGGGATAAGATAGGGTTGGCTTCACCTCCAAAATCTCAACAGGTCTTCGTTTCATTACTCCAACAATTCACTTGGATCTTAGCATTGCCCTTATATGTTTTGCTCTTCATGTTATCACCTACAACTCACAGCCCTCAGAATCAGTAACACTGTCTAGTAGAAGAGCAACAGAGGGTTTGTGCAGGACTATGAGAGTGGCGGCTGCTGACCTGTTCATATTTCTCCAGTTCTGTGTGATAGATTTGTCTGATCTGGGTCAATTTGGCTCTGTAATCTGAGTGTTCAATAGAGTTATCTGAAGAACCTCCAGAGGCTGCCGCGGCTGCAGCTGCTGCCGCCGATCCCCCACCTTTCTCAGGACCTGAAACCCCTTCTGCCAAAAGCATATTGTCCAGTCTCATTAGCTGGGGATCGGGAGGGTCTTCCTCCTGGGCTCCTCTGATGCTGAGACCTTCAAGGAAAAGAGAGACAGAGAAGAAGCGAGAAACAGAGGACAAACAGTGTGAGTATTTTGTTTATTTGAGAAAATGATCAAACAACATCAGCATACTACAATTCATGCTGAGAATTTCATTGCTCACATTTGATCAACATGTGAGAAAATTACTTTCAAAATAATATTGACATGCATTCTAGAATTTCTAATATTCCCCAAATTATCCCACATTGGATTCTTAGGAAAAGGTAACCCTGACTCCTTGGAATAAGCTAATCATACAAGCTTGTTAGACGCAGATGATTTAACCATAAAATGGAAAAGATGAAAATTGAGGGTTTAAAGACAGAAAATAATTTCAGGGATATAAAAATATATTCAAGAGGTGGTTACTCTGTTTCTGTACAATTGGAAAAACAGAATTAAAATTTTCATAAATCAATCCACAAGCTATATCCAAAAATTAGAAAATAAACAGGATTAGATGACTTTTCCATCATGTAATTTCAGAAGAAAACACATAAAACAAGGCAACTTGCTATAGTTACCATATATTCAAGCAACTGTCAGCAAACTATAAAACCAGGACACTCAATATGGTATTAAAAATGTGGCAGTGATATGGTAGTACAGTGCTGGGCACAGTGGTCTCAATCTAATTTTGCTTTCAAATCAAGAATTTAAAAAAAGGAACTTCCTAAGTGATGCCCAGTCAGCAACCTCTTTTGAGTACTATAGATCACAGTTGACAATTCATAGGTTTAATCAGGTCACACAGGCTTTCTGCCAAGATGTTTTCAACAACAAAGAAGACAAAGTTTAAAAATAATTATCATTGTATAAAAAGCACTGAAGTCATGACAGCTCAAAATCAGCATTTTCATTAATGTGTAACACAGTCTAAAATATCCCAGCCCAATTAACCTCTGTAAATCTGTTTAAAGACAGGTTCTCCACACTAGTTGTGAGGCTTCTTGGGAAACAGAGGGAAAGGAAGTTGGCATCTTGTATGTTTGCATTTGGATTCTGCCTTTTACATCTGTGCCTGTTATTGTTTATCCACAGTGGTACACACCCTGTCTACTGCAACTTACATGACAGTAACATCTATAAGCTGCCAAGTACTCATCTGATCACCAGCTCTGTGATTTTATATGCTAGCCTAAAACTATTAATTCTTTGAAGAACAGACTTCATTCGTAGGTGTCCTGAATTATAACCATAGCATGACAGAGCCCAAGGTTGTCTTAACACATACAACTTTAATTTCCTACCCTAAAATACTTTAAAGCTATCACTTTCATTTAAAAGTACATTTCAGAATAATTTCAAGTGGATAATGAAACTAACTCATAATAATTTAAAATTATATCTGTTGCCTATTCAGAGGCAAATGGATAAGACTTGAAACTACAATACACTTAAGACAATAAATTCATTTAGGGAAATCAGTCATATGTGTGACTCTGTATCAATGCATTCATTGCTAATAGTCAAATGGGTTATCTCTTTTAGAACAACAACAACAACAACAAAAACCTGCCTAATATTGATCTAGAATAGCCTTACATTGGTCAAATTGCAGTTTTTAATTTAACATCTTTCATTTTCTTCTCTTTTAATTCACTGAGACATTTTAAGTGCTATAATTTCATGGCCTGGACATGCTTGTAGTTCATACACCAAGTTTGCTGTGTCCTTGACATGCAGTGAAGGATTACTATAATCTTTTACCTTTCACTTTGGACTGTTTAATTTTGTATTTGTTTGGGAGCGCCTTATGTTTCTCCTTTATAAACTCAATTTTTGCTCAACTTTTTGTATATTTATTATTTCTTTATTGTATTTACAGATAACAGTGTTTCTCCTAGGAGTGAGTGTGTGTGTGTGTGTGTGTGTGTGTGTGTGTGTTTGATCTACCTTCAAGGTTCTGATAGCTTTCTAATTTTTATTTTGTATGTACTTAACCACATTGATCTTTTGCCTGTGGACATATGATGAATTTCTTTAATAGTAGATCAACATCCATAGTTGATTACAAAATGTTTACATTCCTCTGTACTTCCCTGTACAAGTGCAATAGATAAGAGAAGATGCTCCATGCATGACTAATCATGGAGAAGCAGATCATACAGGAGAAAGAAGGAAATTCATCAAGAAGAAATGTAAAAGGCTCAAACTAATTTGCCATCTATGACACTTTTACTAAGCATGCTAATATGTAAATAAACTATCACCACTATAACAGTAAGAAGCAACCCTTAAGTTCAGTAACAGTGGATGCAAAAATAATTTTAAATATAAGTAATAGCTACTATAACATTTTTCTTGTCATGAAAAATATTTTATTCCTAAAATCCTAAGTAAATTAACATGTGTTTGTCTCAAGAACAAGGAAAAATGTTTTAATACAATCCTTCCATGTTTACTTCATAAATTATGTGCATCAAATCTCAGATTTTCTGACCCAAAAAAGCTCACAGTTCATTTTATTAAAAGTATTAGAGCATTTTGCAATTAGGCAGTACTGAGAAGACTATCAATAATGAAGTCATTTTCATACTTATAGTTTGAAAAGTGATTCCAATTTTTTTCTCCTTTAAACAAAGTCATGGTAATGAGAACTCTGCACAGTAATAT